>CM051269.1:11267133-11427133 GCA_027921565.1 Artemia sinica
TGTTTGGGGAAATGGTGGGTGTGAGAGGGGTGTTAGGTATCCTCCAATCACTTTCGACTATTAAAAAGGGCAAAAGCCCTTCTAATTTCCAATCGAATGAGCCCTTTTTGAAGTTTCTATAACATCACTATCTATAAAAACCGTATATGCCCCAGAGCATAACTTACAACCCTTGCTCCGAGGGCTCTGAGGGGCTTAGCATCCTCAAAGACCTAATTTCTAAAACTTTTAACTACGTTGAACAAAATGGATATCTAAAAATTTTGATTGGATGTGTTTGGGGGGAAAGGTGGGCGTGAGAGGGGGGTTAGTTGCCCTCAAATCACTTTCGACTATTAAAATGGCACTAGCCCTTTGAATTTCCAATCGAATGAGCCCTTTTTCAAGTTTCCACGACAAAGCTTTCAATAAAAACCTTACATGCCCCCAGGGCATAACTTACAACCCTTACCCTGAGGGCTGTGGGGGAGTGTCATCCTCAAAGATATAATTTCTGGACCTTTAAACTACTTTGCACAAAATGGATATCTCAAAATTTTGATTGGATATGTTTGAATAAATGGTGGGCGTGGAAGGGGTGTTAATTGCCTTCCAATCACTTTCGACTATTAAATAGGGCACTGGCCATTTCAATTTCCAATCAAATGAGCCCTTTTTGAAGTTTCTACGACAACGCTTTCTATAAAAACCTTATATGCCCCCAAGACATAACTTACAACCCTAGCCCTGAGGGATGTGGGGGGGTTGTCATCCTCAAAGACCTAATTTCGAGAACTTTAAACTACGTTGAACAAAATGGCTATCTTAAAATTTTGATTGGATGTGTTTGGGGAAACGGTGGGCGTGAGTGGGGGGTTAGTTGCCCTCCAATCACTTTCGACTATTAAAAAGAGTTCTAGCATTTTGAATTTCCAATCGAATGAGCCTTTTTTGAAGTTTATACCACAACGCTTTCTATATAGACCTTATATGCGCCCAGGGCATAACATGCAACCCTTGCCCTGAGGGCTGTGGGAGAGTGTCCTCCTCAAAACCTGATTTCTATCTAGAAATCAACTACGCTGAACAAAATGGCTATCTCAAAATTTTGATTGGATATGATTGGGAAAATGGTGGGCGTGGAAGGGGTGTTAGTTGCCTTCCAATCACTTTCGACTATTAAAAAGGGCACAAGCTACTCCAATTTCCAGTCGAATGAGCCCTTTTTGAAGTTTCTACGACAAATCCTTCGATACGAAGTGCCCAGGTTTAAAGGAAAAAAAAAAAACATTGTGCCAATATCTTTCTTTACTTAGGCAGCGCGATTGCACTGCCTATGATATTCTATTGTTTTGGATAATTCAATTCAGTTCAGTTCATTTTTTTTTCTGCCGCCTAATCTTACTATTGGATAGCCTATATATCCAGTTTTGGACATTTGTTCCTAGCTGTCTAATGAGGTTTCGTGCTGGAAAAAGGGCTGGTGTACTTCGGTCGTATTGCCTATACAACATTTACCCGCCTCTTAACACGAGAATAAGATAAAACTAGCAAGAATAAGAAAGAGAGCTACATGGGCGCCCCTAAGGTGGGGGGAGGGGGGGGGGGCACATCCCCTCCCCTGGCTGAATGATGCTACCTTGTTTTTATATTTTTGTTCTGATTTTTCTATTATAAAGCATTAAAAGTGCCAATTAGACGAGGTTTGCCCCCCCTGGAATTCAGCTTATGGACGCCCATGGAGAGCTTTCTTGTGTCAAATAAAGTTTAATATTCAATGTAAATTGCAATGGTTGTTTTAGTAACAACTCTTATGGGTGCTCTTAGACTGGAAGTGTGGAAGCTTTTGACTTGTTGAAATAAGAAGATATTTTTTGAACCCAAGCAAATGGACCTTAATCTGTTAATCAACTAACATTTAATGGGCCATCTCTCAAACAATTTGAAACGAATTGAAATTGCACATTGGCATGATTGTACTTTCTTTGTCATTAACTGAGTGAACTGAATGAGAGGGATCTAAATAGCAGAGAGTTTCAACTCTCTTAACTAGTGTGCTTTAAGTTTGGATTATCTCAAAGCTATACTACAGCCTAGAGAACAGTAAAACAATGACTTGTCTAACTAACAAATACAGTAACATAAGAATAGGATAAAGGGAGTTGCGTACCCTACAAGAAGCAATCCTAGATAATGGACTATTGCCCTTGAAAAAAATGTATTTCTTCGAGTACAGGGCACTGAAAGAAAGCTAACAAGTGACCAATAAAGCTTGATGTCAAACATAAATTACAGTGGTTGTTTTTATATGTGTGCTCTTAGACTGGAATTGTGGAAGGTATTTACTTGTTGAAATAAGAGGATATTTTTTTTATGTGAATGGACTTTAATCTGTTAATCAATTACCACTAATGGGTCGTCTCTCAAAAAATTTGAAATGAACTGTGTGAACTGAATGAGAGTGATCTAAATAGGACAAAATTATAACTCTCTTAACTAGTGTGCTTTAATTTTGGATTATCTCAAAGCTATACTACAGCCTAGAGAATAGTAACAGAATGACTTACCTAACTAACAAACGTAGCAGCTGTTCTGAGAGTCTGGGAAAATTTTCTGAAACCAAATTAAGCCGGCGTACCAGTCCTGATTTTAAATAGTTTACCTTTCAAAAAGGGTATCAAGAAGAAGCCGAGAGAAAAGTAGAGAAATTAAAGCGCTAGGGTTGACGCGAAATCACAAAAATGAGAGTAATAGTAGCCATAATATCTAACGTCATCGAAATCATATTTTGTAATGAATGGACCCTAATTTTTCCCCCCTGAATTCATGGAAAATAATAAAAGTTTTGTTTGCTATAAATCATGACTTTTTACTAGTTTTCTGGAAATTTACTAGATCCTCTAAATTTACTAGATTTTTTTTTTTACTAGATCTAGTAAAATCCTACTGACGGTGGCAATCCTGATGGTGCGTTTACTATATATTTGCTGAATATTTCTCCCCTCAATTGTTCAATTTAAAGATTACAGGTTATATCGTATTGAAATTTCAAGTTTAACATCATTCCTGCTAAGTCAAACCACCAGTTTCTCTTTAATTTTCTTTTAATTATTTAAATTATATTCAGTGACGTCGACTTACAATGCAAGCTCTTTAAAAATAAAACAGTCACTGGAAATTTTTTTTTTCTTTAGAAACCTTAAGGCTGACTGAAATTTTGCTTTAAGGCTAAAATATCCTATTCACTTAGGCTATCGCACTTTTTATCCAATTTTACTATTCCTACGGTAAGAAATCTCAAACAATAGTCATAACTTGAAGAATTTAGTGTCGGATTTGGGTTTTATAAAAATGGAATAAAAAAAAACGCCGGTTTCAGGTTCTTTTTATATCTTTCTTTAATAATACAGAAAAAAGGATGTTTTCAAGCACTTTTGAATCAATATCAAGTATTTTTAAATCAATCAATTTTTAACTTAAAATATTTTCCCTGGTATGCCCTGGTATATTGTTACTTCCAGGCATAGGCCTACTCTATGACTGTTACTTCCTGTGACACCCAGTGTGACTACCAACAACTCTGATTGCTTTTGACTTTGACTACTGTTACTGTTTATGACTAGAATTGCTGGTTTTACAGTGTCTGCCATTGGTATTGCTAACTCTTTTAATATATTATTTCACTTATACTAATAAATAAAAAAGTTGAAGTGTATCCAGGCTATCAAAATGGCATAGATTCTTTATCCCAGCAACAGTAAAGGGTTCCTAGTTAATACTTCCAGGGAAATTAAGGGGAATGGTCGATGAATATTAGTCAATACTGAAGGTTGTAACCTGACGGGATGAGAATTCCTTAAATACTATAGGACTCACCAGACTATGTAGATTTTCAATTCTTTTTTTTTGAATATTTTGCCCAATGCTCATCCATGAAAATAATCTAGTAAAACTTTTCTTAAAAATTTGTTAAAAAATTTTGTAAAAAAAATAAGCAAATATCTAGATTGCTCAAGAGAGAAACTGACAAAAAGTTTTTTTTAGATAAGCAACAAAAATCTATAAAAAAAGAACATAGATTAATTTTAAAACAAGCTTTTCTAGAAATGTTGTTTTGGAAAGAAAAGTAAAAGGCTGCAGTAAAACAAGAGAAGATAACGAAGAAAACTGTGAATACCGGAAATAACCAAATTCCTCGTTATTATCTCTGGTTTTGAATGCTGGAAATCGAAAACAGGATAAAGACTAACGCCCCCCCCTCCCTTGTCCCTTCTAAAGAGTTGGACGTCATTTGCACCTTACTGTTGTTAAGGGCTTTAATTCAGATCAATATAGTCAAAACATGTAGTTGTTGGCGTAAGGCCTTTTCCATAGTATAAAATTACCTCCAGACTGACTGATACCCTCCTGAATCAAAGCCCTGGCTACAATCATGTTTCTAAATATGAGTGTCTATGATGACAGGTAAACAGAAACATACAAATTCATAAAACAAATGTCCTTTTAATCTCAAAATCTGCTTTTTATCACACAGAAACCAATTAACAAGAATTGCTCATTAGAAAGGTTAGAGAAATGGGGTTGTAAATACTCCCAAGAGCAGCAAAAGCTTTTAGAAACAGAAAAACTGACTGTACCGAGTTGTTTCTCAAGTCAAAAATGAGTCAAACAGGCAGTGACCAAATGAGGTTATAAGAGGAAAACACTATAATCAATACCAAATGGAAAAATAAAACAAAAAGACACAGGCTGAATGTACTTCTAAGGGGGATGAATCAATAAATGAATCTTAAAAAACAGCAGAAACGAGAAATACGAAAATTTATTCAACGCAAGAGGAAAACCTATATCAAAAACAGTAGGTGCTTCCCACAGTTGACATCTCAACCCTGAACCACACTACACATCTTAAAGTTTGCTTCTTTTTTTCAAAGAAAGATGCTGCAGACTTTTTTCCCCTATTAGAAAATAATAGCCTATTTAATATTCGCTGATAGGAAATACAAGCTATCGATTTGAATTATTTTACTTATTTAAATAACTGCAAGCACTTCGGAACAGTTCATATAGATATCAACTGCAATCAATTGTTGATCTTTTTCAATAGATAATGGTATGTAGGTACCCCTTTTTAAGACTCCAGTTTAGCATTTAACTTATAAAGTTGAGACTGGTGTCTTAACTTAGTATTTGTCTTTGTTTCCCTTGGTGTATTCCTCAAATAGAAAAATAAAACAAAAAGACAGAAGCGAAATGTACTACCTGGGGGAGATGAATCAATAAATGAATTTTAAAAAAACAGCAACAACGAGAAATACGAAAACTTATTCAACACAAAAGGAAAAACTATATTAAAAACAGCAGGTGCTTCCCACAGTTGACATCTCAACCCTCAACCACAATAAACATCTTAAAGATTGCTTCTTTTTTTTCAAAGAAAGATGCTGAAGGCTTTTTTTTCCTAGACTAGACTTTTTTTCGTAGAGTAAGAAAATAATATTTAATATTCGCTGCTAGGAAATAAAAGGTTTCGATTTGAATTATTTTACTTATTGAAATAACTGCATGCGCTTCTGAACAGTCTATATAGATATTGCCTACAACCAATTGTTGATATTTTTCAATATATAATGATATGTAGGTACCCCATTTCAAGATTCGAGTAATAGCATTTAACTTATACAGTTGAGACTGGTGTTTCAGCTTAATATTTGTGGCTACATTTCTACAATTAATGTAAAATGCAAATTTTCGAACTGAAAAGAAAACTGCAAAATTGAAACATTCGGACAGTTTCTCAAAAATTCGCTTATAAAAATTAGCATTCCATAGAATCAAAAAACAATTAAAATGAAAAATATGTTGAAAATTGTTAGATAAAGACTCAGGGTTGACTTAAAAAATGCTCTCTTGCATATATCACATGCACGCTTTGAGGCCTCTAACAATGACTTGATATAGAACAGGTTTGCTCAAATACATAAATTATAAATTGTTTTTAACCAGTATGCCTTTTTTGGTGCATAATCAAATGGTTAGATTGAGAAAAGCATTTATTACACGCATTACATTTAAACGGCTTTTCCCCTGTATGCAGGATTTGGTGCATAGTCAAATTGCTAGATTGAGAAAAACATTTATTGCATACATCACACTTGTATGGTTTTTCACCGGTATGCACTCTTTGGTGGCAAATTAAATGGGAAGATCGAGAAAAATATTTATTACATACATCACATTTCAACTGTTTTTCACCTGTATGCACCCTCTGGTGCTGAATCAAATTGCTAAATACAGAAAAGCATCTTTTACATGTGTCGCACTGAAACGGTTTTTCACCTGTATGCACTCTTTTATGGTTTATCAAACTGCTTGATGCAGAAAAGCATTTGTTACATGCATCACATTTAAATGGTTTTTCACCTGTATGCACCCTCTGGTGCTGAATCAAAGAACTAGATACAGAAAAGCATTTTTTACATGTGTCGCACTGAAACGGTTTTTCACCTGTATGCACCCTCTGGTGCTGAATCAAATTGCTAAATTCAGAAAAGCATCTTTTACATGTGTCGCACTGAAACGGTTTTTCACGTGTATGCACTCTTTTATGGTTTATCAAACTGCTTGATGCAGAAAAGCATTTGTTACATGCATCACATTTAAATGGTTTTTCACCTGTATGCACCCTCTGGTGCTGAATCAAAGAACTAGATACAGAAAAGCATTTTTTACATGTGTCGCACTGAAACGGTTTTTCACCTGTATGCACCCTCTGGTGCTGAATCAAATTGCTAAATACAGAAAAGCATTTTTTACATGTGACGCACTTAAACGGTTTTTCACCTGTATGCACCCTCTGGTGCACATTTAAATGGCTTGGTGAAGAATAACATTTATTACATACATCGCACGTGTATGGTTTTTCACCGGTATGCATTTTTTGGTGCATAATCAAATTGCTAGATACAGAAAAGCATTTGTTACATATGTCACACTTATATGATTTTTTTCCTGCATGTATTCTTGGAATTTTTTCTAATTTTCTTTGTTTTTTACCATTGAAGTGGCAGTTCAGATACATTTTCTTTTTCTCTGAGCCTTTTGCTTCAGAATACGATTCAATTGAATTTGAGCAGACGCTTGAAAGCAGATTCTGAGAAACCCCTAGTGATACATTCCCCTGTAGATCTAATTCAGACAGGTTTGGTGAGAAGTGACCTTCTATGATTAGGTGTTGTTTCATGTCACCAATACCTTCACATAAACAGATGGGGCATCTTCTTTTTTCTCCCATTTGGTGTTCCAAAAAATGAGCAACAAAGTCTCTGTATTCATGAACTACTGCAGGGCAGACATCACACTCTACTGGGGAAAGTTTTTCACAGCCAGTGTCAAAATGAAGATCTAATATCAAAAATGATTTCTCTGTTTTTCCAGAGGAGTCACAACGCCAGATGCCAGCAGTTAACTCTTCTATAGCCTTCTCTCTCAGCCTTTTCACGACAACGATTAGTTTTGGACCTAAGATTTCTGACTGAATTACACCATCGAAAGTGCCCACAGTAGAACTCGTTATCTCTAATGTAAGAGAAAAAATAAATTAAAGATAGCATTACAATTATAAATAAAAACTGAGCGTTTCGAAAGTATTACATGATTAGGGTCTAGATTGTTTGCCCTATTTGACAAATTTTAAGCTATCAGATATAATACGGATCATGTGAGATTCTAAACTAAAAGGAAACAAAGATATTTAGTATTATTTCAAAGAATTAGAATATCAAGAAACTCACTGCCGAGTGGGGCCGAAACAGATATTACATGGGAATATTTTTCTTACATTTTAAATAAAAGTTTTCTATTAACATTATGGTCCTTAACATATTATGTTAAAAAGAAACAAAACCAAAAAGTTTCTAGTTTTAAGTAAAAAAAAAGCTTTAAAAATACTATTTAAGGTAATTTTTAATAAGAGTATATTAGATGGGCAATGAATCAATACCTGAATAAGAGTGTAGTTTATTTCACCATCTACAGATAACATTAAGTCACCTTAATTAATAGTAAATTAGATAAAAAATATTTTTTTCAGATATTTGTTTTTTGGTGTGTTTCATAATCGACTTCAGTTTAAATGCAGCCCTTTCCTGCTTGTACATAATCCTGCTTGTGTATAAACCACCCTTGCATGTATATAGTCCTAGGCTTCACATCAAAACTTTGCTAAATTTCCTGTTTTTATCAAATTTCTGTTGTATCTCTATTCTGTGAACATTGCTGTTTTATTACTATTTTTATTACTGCTTTTACAAATGAATTTTATTCAGAGAAGTGGGGTCATATTTTGTGAAAAGGTGTCTGACTTCTTATACCTGAACAATCAGAGGTAAAATTACAGATAGGGTTTCGTTATCTGGAAAAGTAGTTGAGTTAATGAATTGAACTTTCTTAACTATTTCTTAAGTTTATAATAAAAATGTCTTGATTTAACTTAAAATCACAATGATATTATACAGATTCAATATTCAAAAATTAAATTGCAGAAGTCTTGCAATTTTGCTTTTTTCAAGGCTTGAAAAGTAGTTTATACAAAAATTTGCTAGGCTAATTAACAGTGTATGTTCAAAACGTACCTTCATCATTGCTACCCCTTTCTTGGGAGCCAGTGGAGGAAGCAGAAAAACTGGACAAAATTCCAAGAGGTAGTTGACGTTCCGGAGAGAAATCCAAATCAGGTGTCTCGGATTCACTTGTTAATGTTTCTCCAACGTCTGCAACAAAATAGGAAAAAAAAAGACATGTCAAAAATCAAAGAGTTAGAATTAACAAAAAACAAATGCTCAGAATTTATTCAAGTTCATATACACTTTAACTACTGAACAGATAAATAACCGACACTCTGAGTTTAGAGATTCATAATAAAAACAAATCAATGGTTGTGTATATATTTATTATATCTAAAAATTTACTATTAATCTAATACAGATAAATTCCTAGGTGAGTAGGTCGAAGTACAAGAGATCAATTTTTTTGTTCTAAAACTCATTAATGTGAATCACTCTTTAAAATTTTTGTGGTAGCCTACAACTTGCTGTTACGCCCCTGACATCTTTTCGATTTTTATTGGCATCTTTTGCTAGATGGTATATATACTTCCGACACGTTTGAAGGAGAAAAATTAAGTTTTATATATACCACATTAAAGAATGCAAAAGCAAGAATAGATCGTTTGAGCATGATCATCTTATTCATTGAGAAGTTAGAAAATTAGTTTAGATTGTAGTTCATCAACAATTTACAAATACCAAATTCAAAACAAGGGAGAATTGTTAATTAACAATCGGTTATTAGAACACTATCTTCTCCTGGGATGAAAAGTTATGTTCTTCAACGGACTTATGTACCTTTCTTTCATCTTTAAAAGCACCTATCTGTAGTAATACGATTAAGAAAAGCGACGGATAACTTTCTAGTACGAAATATGTTCAATAAGATTATATTGCTAATTTAGAGCTCTTTCATGAGATATACTATTTAAAAGGTTCCAAGGGTCTATCAACGTCAATTTTAAAACAATTGAAAGTACGAATCGAGATTAAAAGTTTGATAACATTTGGAAACTAACATTCAATATTTATAGGGGAATAAGAAACGTTCACCTGTTAAACTATAGTCATTTTGTAGATAAGGGGCTTGCAACTTTTTTTCTGGCCTTTCTACCTATTACGGATTCCTATTATGTGTCTTAGGCCAGGACTGTATCCAGGCTAAAACAAATTCTTTGTCAATTTTTTCCTTTCTGATACCTTTTAAGGTAAGGAAAATACGTCTCCGTTTGGTTACACATAGATTATAAATGAAAATCAAGGGGGAGGGGGGGTGGGTTTGGCAGCAGAAATATATTTTCCAAAACACAGAGAAGAAAAAATTTGTTGTTTAACCCAGTTTTTTCTAATAAAAAAAGAAAAGCGTTTTTTTTTTCTGAGTCTAGGTAGAATCTAAGGTAGTAGAGGAATATAATCACAGGCAGTGCAACAGCGCTGCCTAAGTAAAGAGCGATGTGGGTAAAATGTATTATTTTTTTTTTTCATTTTTTTTTGGATTGTTTTAGACAAGGGTACTTCGTATCGAAGTAGTTGTCGTAGAAACCTCAAAAAGGACTCTTTCGATTGGGACTGAAAGGGCTAGTGCCCTTTTTAATAGTCGAAAGTGATTGGAGGGCAACTAACCCCCTCCCACGCCCACTATTTTCCCAAACACATCCAATAAAAAAATTGAGATAACCATTTTGTTCAACGTAGTTAAAAGGTCCGGAAATTATGTGTTTGAGGATGACAACTCTCCCCCACAGCCCTCTGGGCAACGGTCGTAAGTTATACCCTGGGGCATATAAGGTTTATATAGAAACTTCGGAGTGGGCTCGTTGGATTGGTAATCAGAGTTACTAGTGCTCTTTTTAAGATTCAGAGTGATCAGAGGGCGGATATCCCCTTCTCTACACCGCATATTTTCCCGAAATGCATCTGATAGAAATTTTGAGATGGTCATTTGTTGTCGTAAAATCTTCGAAAAAGGCTCATTTGATCGGAAATTCAATAGACAATTGCCCCTTTTAATAGTCGAAAGTGATTGGAGGGCAATTAACCCCCCGCCCACGCCCACCATTTCCCATCCAATCATAATTTTGAGATAGCCACTTGGTTCCGCGCAGTTAAAAGGTTCGGAAATTATGTCTTTGAGGATGACAACCTCCTCCCCTCCCTACAGTCATCAGGGTAAGGATTGTAAGTTATAACCCCACACCTCGTATTTTCCCAAAATGCATCTGATAGAAATTTTGAGATGGCCATTTTTTGTCGTAGAAACTTCAAAAAAGGCTCATTCGATTGGAAATTGAAAGGGCTATTGCCCCTTTTAGTAGTCGAAAGTGATTTGGGGGCAACTGACCCCCTCCCGCGCCCACTATTTCCCCAAACACGTCCAATCAAAATTTTGAGGTAACCATTTGGTTCCACGTAGTTAAAAGATCCGGAACTTATGTCTTTGATGAAGACACCCCCCCCCCCCCAAAGTCCTCAGGGCAAGGGTTGTAAGTTATACCCTGTGGGCATATAAGGTTTTATATAGAAAGGGTGGTCGCACAAACTTCAGAGGGGGCTCATTGGATTGGCAATCAGAAGTTCTGGTACCCTAGATTCAAAGTGATCGGTGGTCAGATACCCCCCCCCCCCACACACACACCTCGTATTTTCCTGTAATGCATCTAATAGAAATTTTGAGATGACCATTTTTTGTCGTAGAAACTTCAAAAAGGTTGATTCGATTGGATATTTAAAGGGCCCTTTTTTATAGTAAAAAGTGATTGGAGAGCAACAATCCCTTCCCCCCACGCCCAACAACTTCCAAAACACATCTAATCATAATTTTAAGATGGCCATTTTGTTCAGCGTAGTTGAAACGTCTGAAAGTTCATGTCTTTGAGGATGACACCCCCCCAACACCCTTCAAACTCCTCAGCGCAAGGGTTGTAAGTTATTTTTTTATGGAAAGGGTGGTCGTATAAACTCCAGAGGGGCCTCATTGGATTGGAAATTCGATGTTCTAGTTCTCTTTTTAAGAGTCTAAGTGATCGGGGGCAGTCCCCCCCCCCCTACGTCGTATTTTCCACAAATGCATCTGACAAAATTTTGAGATAGCCATTTTTTCAAAAATAGTCCAAAGATCATAAAATAAGGCCTTTGGGGTGGACAAAATCCCCCAGAGTCTTGGGGTAAGGGTTGTAAGTTATGCCCCAGGGACATATAAGGTTTTTATGGAAGGGATGGTCGTGTGAACTTTAGAAGAGGCTCATTTGATTTGAAATGTATAGTTCTAGTTCCCTTTTAAGAGTAAAACATGATGGAGAGCATCTAGCCCCCCTCCCTGTCCCACTCTAGTCTCAATTGAAATTGTGAGATAGCCATTTTGTTAACAATAGTCTAAAAATTATATAACAATGTCTTTAGGGTGGACACAGTCCCCCAGAGCCCGTGGGCAAGGGTTGTCAGTTGTGCCCGGGGGATATAAGGTTTTTATGGAACGGGTAGTCGTATAAACTTTGGATCGTATGGAGCTCATTTGATTGGAAGTCGGTAGTTTTAGTGCCCTTTGTAAGGGTCAAAAATTAACTAAGGGCAAACAGCCCCCCCCCTCTCCCAAGCCTATCATTCCACAAAACATATCCGATCGACATTTTAAGAGAGCCATTTTATTCAGCATTGTTCGAAGGTCCAGGAATTATGTCTTTGGAGATGTCAACCTCCCCACAGTCCTCAGGACAAAGAATGTAAGTTAGGCAATTCGTTCATTGTTTACACATAGTATATGCTATTAATAAAAATATGCATGTTTGAACTTTATTTTCCAAGAAGACGAAGGGTATTCAGGTAAGCCTTTGAGAAAATGCTGAGGGGAGTGTTGAATTAAATCAAAACACGTTATGTGTATACAGATTTTCAAAAGGGCGCAACACAGGAATAACTGAGTATATTAATTTGGAAAATACAGGAAATGATAAGGGAGATGATCAAAAAGGCAATATTTGCATGCTACCAATACTACTACAACTACTACCACTACTACTACTATCACACTACTCCATTTATAGTATTAAGGGGAAATTCGAACTAAATTAAAAGACATTATGTGCATGCACATTGTCAAAGTAGCGTAACCCAAGAATTGATTTGGGTATTAAGTTTGAACTTTCAGAGAATACTTAAAGGGGAAGATCATCTCACCAAAAGGCAATATATGCACTCTACTGATGATACTACTGTTACTGCTACGTTAACTACTACTACTACTTCTACTGCAACTACTTGTAGGGCTAAGAGCATTGAGATGGAAATTTCAAGAAGTATATGAACATACAGGTTATTAAAATAACACATCAGCAATGTCATAGCAATGGCAAATTGTATTAAGTTGAAACTTCGAGGACACGATAAGACGGATGTTCCACTGTCCAAAAGGCAACAGGTTAATACTACTGCTGCTAGTAGTACTAGCGCTATTCAATGCTATTACTAGTAATATCAATACTACTACTGTGACTACTATTACAACTATGCCTAAGGGTGTGACGGTGAAATTTTACAATAATTTTGAGAAGGGGAGATGAACTGAATCAGATGACGTCCTCTGTATGCAAGTTGTCAAAATGGTGTAACAGCAATATGTTAAGAAACGTTTGGTGTGTGAAGTAGAAACTAACAGGGCCTGTTGTGAGGGATGTTGGAATAACCAAAGGCAAATATTTTAATCCTAATGCTACTGCTTCTACTCATACTACTGCTACTGTTACTATTATTATTACTTCTATTAGTACTACTAATTGTAGTCTACTAATTAATTGTAGTAGCCACTAAAGCTTAGACAACTACAATTACTTCTACTGCTACTACTACTGCTACTATTAAAACTAAGGATATTAAGGCGAAAAATTTGGGATATATAGAAACTGTATGGAACTAATTCGAAACACACTATGCCAACACAGGTTGCCAAGCGGACGCAGCAGAAATGCTTCAAGAACGGTTGATGGTATGTATTAAGCTGAAACTTACAGCGTGTGTTAAAGGGGATGTTGAAGAAACCAAAGGTGCTATGCACATACTGCTAATAATGCTACAACAACTATTGCTACTGCGCAAGCTAAGGGTATTTAGATGAACCTTTTAAGGAATATTTGGGCAGATGTTAAACTAAATCAAAACAATCTATGAGTGTGTGGACTTTCAAAAAGGTGACAGAGCAACATCTGAAGAACAACTTATATTATTAATTTAGACCTTTAAGGGTAAATTGTGGGGGATTTTAAACCAGCCAGAAGGCACTATATGTATACTTTTAATGCTACCACTACAGTTACTGTAACTAATAACGCTAAGGGTGAAACTCTTAGGGAACGTTTAGGAGTTTCAATTAAACAAAAAAAACTGTATGCACGCAGATTTTCAAAAGGGCATATAAGCAATATCACAGGCAGCACCACTCTATAATAGCTAGAAATAACATTGAAACTTTTAAAGCAGTTAATTCAATTCAAAATTAAAAGTTCTGGTGCCCTTTTTAAGAGTAACAAGAGATTGGAGGGCAAGTAGTCTTTCTCTCAAGTCCAATCGTTTTCCAATCGCATCTAGTCAAAATTTTGAGGGAGCCATTTTATTCAGCATAGTAGAACGGTCCAGCAACTATGTATTTAGCGATATTAGGCATGTCAACCCCCCACAATTATGCAATTGGCCAATTATGCTTTAAAACTAAATGCATTTTTAAAATAAATCAGAAGACGTTGTGTTTACGGTTACCAATATGACACCTCAGCAATATATCAAGAACGACCGGGGGTATTAAGTTGAAACTTTTGGGGATACTACTATTATTACTTCTGTTCTTACAATTTCAAATAAAGAAAAAGAGTGTAAGTGTATCCAGGTTGTCAAAGAGCATAGAAAGAATCTTTTGAGAATGATATTAAGTTTTATTTTACAGGTCGACTTCAGAAGCTATAAAATTAAATCAAAAATACTTTTTGTGTCAGGATTCAAAATTATTGAAAAAGTTTTTCAGCTTCAAGTCTACTTGCCCTTGCTTTTTCTTTATTTGATGTATTTGGTGCTAAATGATTTTTTTTTTTATAGATGTACCTTCATTGTCCAGACATAGGATCCCCAATTCATGGGTGTCTGCTTCCAGTTTACATGGTCCTGAAATGCCAAAAAAAGTATTCGGAGAAGCATCTTCATGTTTAGGAGACAACAAATGAGCTGGAATGTCAAAGAGCTCCCCATATTCATAAGGTGAACAGACATCATCTTCTAAAACAAAATACAAATAAAAGATACATACAAACACATTCAACAGTGAGACTTACAAAAAAAAAATCTGGCTGCTGTTCTTTTTATCACACATTAGTCAGGAGCAGAGGTAAAGCTCGATAAAAAGATTCTTTTTTAGGGGATGGGGAGTAAGGCAAAGTATATTAGCTGGATGATCATTTTGACCAACTGATTTGGTTGATGTCGCTCTTTTGCTTTTTACCGACTGGAACTAATTTCCTTTCAATTGTTTCACGTCATCTAATTTCAATCTGGCCAAATGTCTAATAATAAAATCATTACAATATTGTAAATCATTACGTTTTAACAGTATTTCATTGTAATCCAATAGGTTGTAGTTCACCTTCCAAGAACGATGCTTAGCCATAACTGTTTGTTTGGTTCATCCCTTTCTATCACTACCGTAGGAAATGATCATATACTTACTTTTAATTTCCGTCATGTACTTTCAAAACCATGAAAAGACATTCACAGGAAAAATATCAACATACTTAAATGAAAAATAATTGTAAATCATTTTTGTATAAATCACTACTAATTCTTTGGAAGGAATTTGTTCTTGCTAAATTTGCTTTGCGAAGCTGTTATTTCTGGAGCCATTTGGGAGGCTGCTCTTGAAGTTGGTTTTCGGCAGCTTCTAGTAGAGGCTGAGCCTATTTCAGCAAAAGTCTTAATTCTAAATAGATTTTTGGAGTCTTCCCTTAGCCTTTTAGCTCAGTTTACACATAGTTTTTCAATTCATAGCTACTATTCGTTTTTACCAAAAACATTCTCTTCATCCTTCTGTAGTTTAGTGTATTCATTAGCTAACAAATTCTCTTTTTCCTCCTTTTTCACATTCTCCTCTTGTGCGAGGTGTTTTTCTTCTACTGTTTGACCATCATGGGAATTGATTTTTCATGAGAAAAATCAGTTCAAATTTTTAGTTTCACATGGTTGTAATTTGTATGGAATGCGTTGTGTGCGTTTTGATGTTGTTGGGGCAAAGTTTTCTAGTTAGATTTTACTTGAGTTTACTTCAATGTGCTTTGACTTTTCTATTTTCTCTGACTGTATAAAACAGGATAATAATTACTATATTCAAAAATATACAGTTTTTTCATTAAAATACATTATTTCCAATAATGATCTGTTTCATATAATAATTCCTAAATTGTGAAGAACATGAGAGAAATTAGAGTCCAAAACTGCTTCCGAAAGAATGCCATATTATCAGGCTTCGACTGCAAACAGATTGTGCACTTGATGGGAATTGGTACAGGTTTCCTACAATTTTTCTGAAAAATCAATCCTCGAAATCCTTGTAGATTAGATGGTGACGCATGCACAATATTTTTGTAGGGGAGGGTTGATATTACATTGAGCAAAGCAGGCCACAGGTCCATTTTATGCAAGAGGCTGAGTCCTTCAGACGAAAATTCAAGCTGCCAAAATAATAGCTTCCACTTTCAAGGTAAACTTGTTTTAGTATTTTATCATGACTGCACACAGGAGGAAGCCAAAGAAAATTTTTCTGCCCAAGGATTGGTTTTATCCCTAAACTTGAAAATTACGGCTAATGAATTAAGTTTTTATTATGTTTTGCGATACAAATTAACAAAATTTCTCTCCTCTGCTCTAAGAGTTAGATCCAAGCATATATACAGTAGTGTGTTTTTTTACTTTTCACTAAGAAACACTTTACAAGCAGGAGAAGAAAAAGAGAAAATTCTTTGCTAATGTAAATCATCTTTCCTTTTATTCTGTTACAAAAAACTTAATTGGATAACTTACCAATTTTGACAGCCGCGGCCTCAGGAACTGCGATGATTTCAGCCATATTTGAAAGTTGTGGTAAGTACATAGCAGAATCTCTGAAGAGTTAATGCCCCTTACATCACGTTTATCAGCAATTGTGTATGGAGGTGCACACTAGTTTTACACAACAGAGTGGAAGCAGAAAGTCCCTAGAAATACAAAATCTGTCATGACACCTTTCAAGCACTGCAAAGCTACTTTTATAGGCCTATTGATACAATTGAAAGCTTAGACTACCTAAGCAGTCAAAAGCAAACACTTTAAAAGTTTAAATACTTTAAAAGAGGACATTTCTAAAATCAAAAACTGAGTTTCTAATCAACCTGTATTTAAGTGTTGGCTTGGATTTTAGGTCATAATAAGAATACAGAAGACTAGTTAAGACTACAGAATACAGTGTTGTTAGTTTGAAAATTTGGTGAACCAGAAAACTTAAACTTTCAGAATAAGAATTGAAGTTTGAACTAGAGTCAAGGAATATTTTTAGCAGGTTGAATTGATTTATGAAAATAATTAACAAGAGACATTTTTCCTATAGATCTGCAGTCTCTATTATTTACTTAAATGGTACAGTATAACCTAAATTGCTTCACAAAAATAAATCAATTGTTTAGTTTAACCAATCTGACAAATTATTGAGGACCCACTTATGACTAGGCACGAATTGTCCTTAGTTATTAAAGGGACTGTAATGATTACGTTATCCAAAATCAAAATACTGTTTCACAGATTACACTAAAACCATAATGAAATAAATTTTGCCCTTTTAGTAAATCTGCTTGGATAGAATAAGTGTAAAAGAGCAACACAAAAAAACAATGAATTCCTATTTGCTAATTCATCTAATTATAGCCTAATATCTACTACTAATATCCATGCTCCTCTTCCCCCACCTTCTCCAACAGGACACTATTGAAATAGTATGAACTGAAACTAAATGACACATTTGTATTTTTGCTACACCTGTATCATTTCTGTCTTAGCCATGATATTGCAAATCAATAAGGTTAATTGTTCAATCTTTTGAACAAATAGCTGAAACAAGCCAAGTTAATAGCAAAAAAAACTATCATCTAATGTAGCATTTAATTCTTTAATAAAATGAATTAAACTAATTAAAAAAAAATACATAAAATACTTAAAAATTTAAGCTTTAACACGATTAAAAACGCATTTTTAATTTAGATAATTTCGGAGACCACACTGCCTTTCCATGACGATAAATAAAAGTTCAAATAGGGATAAAATCCTTTTAATAGACAGTGTTTCACAAACAGTGGTAGAAATTCACAAAAATACCAGATATTTTGGTCATATATGCATTAATTTTCATCAGTAGTAAAACTAAACTAAAACAATTAAAAACAATAGTTTATATACGAAATACAATAAAACTACATATTGTTTAATTGTTTTAGTTCAATTTTACAAATCATGACGGTCACTTCATATGTGACCGAAATATCTGGTATTTTTTGTGAATTTCTATCACTGTTTGTGAAATACTGTCTAATAAAAGGATTTTATCCCTATTTGAACTTTTATTTATCGTCATCTTTAATAAAAAATTAAAATATAAGATATTATACAAAATTACTTTTTACAATTTTAATGAAAAATTTTGCTTCTTTTTACTATTATTGAAATAACAAAAATGACAACCCCTACCCAATACACTTCAAACAATTTTTTTTTTAAATTGACAACCCTGAATTGACATTGCAATTGATCTAAACTTAAATTGTAAACGGTTTTGACCAACTACCAACACTAGTGACTGTCCTTGAATCCACCCTGTTAATCCGATCAAAGAGTATCCACATTTCAAACTCCAAAGTCTATACTGGTCAGAATTTTCCAACTAACCAGCAAAATGACTTATCCACAAATGTCTATTATCAAAACCTAGCTAATTAGCGTTTCTTCTAAGACACAAAGTAGTGTCAGCTACAAAATTTTTTCAAAACAAGTTAAAACAAAAGGACAAAGAGATATTATTCTGACACTTTGGGCCAGGCACCCAATACCTCTCTCCTAAGATATATGACCACACCAGGCCACACTGGTCAGAATCTCACAAGGTAAACAAATGAACAACAAACAAAAATACACAGAAACACATCAACATCTTAATTAAGCTTTTCGGACTTCAAACTCTGTCCAATGTCCATAGGCCTAATAAGTAGAGATGGGGGTACCAGCACAAGCGGGACTCCTTATATGGGCATAGAACCACGTGGTTTATGGATGGTTATGTGTGTTGGTCGATTTATTTGATGTTTTATGGATTTTGTCAGTGAGAATGAAAAAACAGGAACTTTGTCACATTTATGTCTGTTTTCATGGATGGTTATGTGTGTTGGTCAATTTATTTGATGTTTTTATGGATTTTGTCAGTGAGAATGGAAAAACAGGAACTTTGTCACTTCCTTCTTGTTGTTGTTGTCGATGTAAATGTTATGAGTTTCCGGGAAACAGTATTTGTTATTGTTGTTCAAGCCAAATGTTATGAGTTTCCAAGGTAACAGTTAGATCACGTGTTTCCTTCTCAGCCAATCAGAGGACTTTGTTTACATAACAATTTGACCTTGAGATGAAATGAGTGAACAAGTTGAGTTAGAAATATCCTTTTATTGCAACTGTTCTATTTGTAAGGGACATTTTCATGATTTTGAGTATTCACATGAACCTACTGAATGTTTAGACAGCATAGAGGCAGAGACAGATGAGAAGAATCTGGAGGAAACGAGAAGAAAAATTATATGTGACATGGAGAGAAATCTATACCGATTGCAAGTAAGCTCAGATAAAAGAAGGATTGATATGATAGAAAAGGAAGATCAAAAGAAGAGACTGGTAAAAGAGGGCTTTCTCTATAGTGTAAAAGACAGCAGTGAAAACCCAAAGAAAAATGTGTATAGTGCAAGATATAACTCGGATTATTATGATGATTATGCTATAAGAGAAGAGAGAAAGTGGCCCTTTAAGAGACAACATAAGAGGTCATTCTACGAAAAGGATTTTAAACAACGGAAACCATGGTGGAAGAGTTCTCATATATGATTTAACGTTAAATCTAATTATTAATATGTACAATGAGTTTTATATTGTAATCACACAATAAATTTGTTTGTATTATTTTAATTTTCATATACTCGATATATATAGAGTGAGGATACCAGCAGAGACTTCTGTACATGAATAGTTCAGTTTGATTAAATCACCCCATAGAGTATTATCAGTCCATAACCAAGTCTTCTATCAAAGATAACAAAAAATAATTCATTCTTTCTAATCTTTATTCTCTTGAAATATCGATATTTATAACAGTTTTTAAATGAACTACATCTGGTTCAATTATCAGAATATCTATGTCTTCATCCTCCACTACCACTATGTCTACCAGAAGGGGTGGTATACATTCAATTTCAACCTCAGGTTCATCATTTATTGATATATCAATCAATGGAGTGGGCCTGTATTCAAATAAATCGCCGCGTACTCCTATTGTAGGCAAACTAGGAGCCAACCGCTCGTCATCCTCTATGCAAAGACGACCTGAAGGCCCCCGCCGTACCAGATCTTCTGACGTATATGAAAGACCATCTTCAGTATAATGTACTTCTAGCACATCATCAGTACCTTCGAAGGCTGTACTAGTACAAAGAAGGACCTCCTCATCAAGTGAGAGATCCCAACCAAGCCATACATCCTAAAAGATTGATAGCGCTATGATCAAAAACTAGAGTTTTCTGCGGAAAACCTATATTAGTTCAGATTTTACGGGAATAGTTTATTCTCGAACCAATATATCTACCAAAGGTTCAATACCTGAGTTAAACTAAGAGGTTTCAATTTCAGGAAAAATTACATTTTGACAACATTTGACAATTTACCAAATTTAAAGTTTTGTTTAGTTTCAAAATGTTTTCTGTCACTCATCATCTTTTAATCATTCACAAACAATACTAAAGAAAACCACTTTCCATGGTTTATCGATTTTAAATTATTAAGAAGGCTATTATTTCTTTGAAATATACATTTTACATTTTTAATTTTCATGCTTTTGATAAGTATCTTGTCCTTTTGGTGTAAATTGCAGCTGAAGGCTTATCACAAAATCACTGTTTCAAGTTTTTTCATATACTAAAATTGAAGGAAGCTAGAAAATGTAAAAAATTCTTTTTACCCGAATATTCTTCAGAGCCCAACCTAACTACGACCTGAAAACAATAATATAACTTATAGTTGGACAAATTTTTTTAAATATCTCTTTTCTGACATCATTTGGAACTTGCAAATTATTATAAGTAGTAACTAATTACTTAATTTTTAATGAACTTATAATTAATTGAACCAACAATCCAAGTTTTTTGATACCACAACAATAAATGGCAAACGAAAAAGAATATAAAAAACTACAACATTTTAAAAAGTACAGAGTTTGGCTCATGAAATTGAATAGAACAACGGAACTATGACAAATAGCTTCAGAATCAAAATCTAACCGAGTCAAATAAAGGCCCATCCGGTATTTTTGGTTATTCACCCCCCCCCCCACCAAACAAGCAGTGCAGTTAAAACCTACTTAAAATCTATACTTAGACCTTGAAACTAGAAGAAACTAAATTTTCTGTAAAGTTATGTCTAGCGATAGACTTATTAGAGTGACAGAAACTTTTTTCCACAACCCACAAGAGGATATTTTTCAAGTAAAAGTAAAGAGCTGCTACACTAAATCAAAGATGAACAGGAATAATAACGAATAATTGTTCAAACGTAAACTTATGCACAATGATATATTTAATAGAGTGACAAAAACTTTTTTCCACAAGAGGTTATTTTTCAATTAAAAGTAAAGAACTGCTACACTAAATCAAAGATGAACAGAAATAATGTCGAATAATTTGTCAAACGTAAACTTATGCACAATGATATATTTAATAGAGTGACAAAAACTTTTTTCCACAAGAGGTTATTTTTCAATTAAAAGTAAATAGCTGCTACACTAAATCAAACAACCAAGCCATACATTCTAAAAGATTGATAGCGCTATGATCAAAAACTAGAGTTTCCTGCGGAAAACCTATATTAGTTCAGATTCTACGGGAATAGTTTATTTTCGAACCAATATATCTACCAAAGGTTCAATACTTGAGTTAAACTAAGAGGTTTCAATTTCAGGAAAAATTACATTTTGACATCATTTGACAATTCACCAAATTTAAAGTTTTGTTTAGTTTCAAAAATTTTTTTTTGTCACTCATCATCTTTTAATCATTCACAAACAATACTAAAGAAAACCACTTTCCACGGTTTATCGATTTTAAATTATTAAGAAGGCTATTATTTCTTTGAAATATACATTTTACATTTTTAATTTTCATGCTTTTGATAAGTATCTTGTCCTTTTGGTGTAAATTGCAGCTGAAGGCTTATCGCAAAATCACTGTTTCAAGTTTTTTCATATACTAAAATTGAAGGAAGCTAGAAAATGTAAAAAATTCTTTTTACCCGAATATTCTTCAGAGCCCAACCTAACTCCGACCTGAAAACAATAATATAACTTATAGTTGGACAAATTTTTTTAAATATCTCTTTTCTGACATCATTTGGAACTTGCAAATTATTATAAGTAGTAACTAATTACTTAATTTTTAATGAACTTATAATTAATTGAACCAACAATCCAAATTTTTTGATACCACAACAATAAATGGCAAACGAAAAAGAATATAAAAAACTACAACATTTTAAAAAGTACAGAGTTTGGCTCATGAAATTGAATAGAACAACGGAACTATGACAAATAGCTTCAGAATCAAAATCTAACCGAGTCAAATGAAGAGGATGCGCTAAGGTTTATTCTTTTTTTTCATGTTGGTTGACGGATAGACTATCTAGCATTACAAAGAAGGAGATAGAAAGAGCTCTGTCATATAAGGTGCAGTCGTTTATTATAACTGGTAAATATTAGTAATAAGGATCCTTCATTTTGGAGATAACGTGAACAAGACGAATAGCATTACAACTCAAGCCTTGTAAGCCCGTGGCTACCAACCGATACAGACTGTCTTTTCGACAGTATTTTGTGTCTCATTTTAATAAATAAGTGACAAAGAAGAGTGATTATTTAAATTATATTGTCTCTTAATTTAACTTTTAATTTAATTCCTGTTATTTGACATAATAAATTCGTATCGTATCGCACCGTATCGTATCGAATAGCACTAATAACGCTTAAGCAGAAATTGTTGTATTTTTCTTATTCATCTTCGTATTGAAGCGATACTCGATTGCAGGTTCTTAGCAGCTATTGAATAGGAAGAAGATAAAGCCGAGGTATTTTTTAATCATCTTAAATCTACTATTAAGAAGGTTAATAAGGATATATACACAGAGGCATTAATGGGGGGGGGGTATTTTGAAAAATACCTATTGACTGCATTCTGCTTGAAAAATATCTTTTTGGTATTTTCATCGAAAAAATTCAAAAATTGCCCATTATCCCCCTAAGTTATAAGAAATATATCTGACCCTCCCCTCTAACTTTTCATGAATTGATACCACTGCTTATACGTAAATCAAAACAAGACGAAATCTGATCTGGAAGCTTCAAGCTATAGAATCCTTAAGACAATTATTAAACCAAGTAAGACAAGGCTTTAAAGATTTTAAACAGTGAGTCTTTAAAAAGCTGAATGATCGTTGAGAACAACACTATTAATAAAAAAAAGATGCAGGAAATGTAGTGTAAGATAAGCGCCGATAATTTCAAACACCCAGCGTAGGAAAGGAGTTTAGAGAAATATAGGAACGTCATGGGAGTCAGTAAATAGTGAAGCTTTTATCATATTAGGGCGAAGGACGAGCGTGTGCAGTTGTGTTGCCCTTTGCAGCTTGGTGTTGCCCTTTGGAGCTGTAAGTAGTTGTATTTATAAAGGTCTACAAAAGAAGTAGGCCTATGTCCAATCTCCCCTTTGAAAAATATAGAACTGTATTGACACTCCTGGTCATTGGTGAACAGTTCTGGATAATCAGTTTATATACTGATATCAGCCGAAGTTTTGTAACATAGGTCCATAGCCTCTGACGTAAGTCTTTATGATCATTGGTGAAATTATGATAACAGCTAATGAGGTCTATTTGTCTGTGTTGCACAAAGAAATTACACAACACAATTAAAAACATGCATTCGTTTGGGTTCCTATTTATATTTTTTACTAAGGAAGCTTCAACTAATTTGTTATTTCCGAGAACTCTGATGAGGAGGCCATATAAAGCAAAAGGGTTACAAGTATATTAAAAGGTAATGAGTGTTTGCTAATGAAGAATTTGCTGTCATTGGGGCTCAAATTCACAAGGACTTAGTGATATCTTCATTGTTCTTATGAATTTCAAAGTATAATGGTCAATATCAGTGATGAACACAGAGAGGAGGGGGCCTCAAGGCCCAGACTCCCCCAGAATCCTATTTTTTCTGAATTTTCGGGTACTTTTTATTCAAACTATCCAATAGATTTTTTATTCCCTTCCCCGAAAAGAAAAATTTTGCATATGTGTCTCATCTTTTTTTTATACTGGGTTCAGTCTTTAGGTTTACTTTAACCTATAGCACGCATATTAATGACACAATTCAGTAGCTTTACAAACATTGTCAATCAATACAGAAAGATCGTTAACTATTAAAAGTTCATAACTGCAAAAATGTTAAATAACGTAAATGATTATGGATGGCCGAGCTAAGATAGTCCTTAACCTTTGCATAGTTAATAGTTATAATTTAAAAAAAGGAAGCAAATAAAAAAGCATTAAGCCCTTAAAATACTTTTCTGTAAGAAGCAAATGAACGGAAAGCATAGAGACATCACTTACAGCGTGCAAATTGGCCGTTCCCCATTGATCAAAAGGTCTCTTCCTAATTGGAGCATGATGGTCAGCATACCTGTCCCATGACCCATGTAAATCATAGGTCACGTACTAGCTACCACAGACCCAGAAGGGCTGAATTCACATTTTAGAGACAAAAAGTGCACGCAAAAAAGCAAATATAATATCAATTAAAAATCTCCCCCTCCCCAAACTCAAAAATTTCTGGGGGGACATATTTTCATTGCATTTTGAATATTTTCCTTCGGAAAACACACCGAAAAGCCATACTAAGAGCTAAATTTGTGAGTTTTTCACTGACAATTCCTTTTTTTTGCCAAGCCTTGACCTCCCTAATTAAAGGATATGAATTAGAACCATGGGAATGCATTTTCATCGTATTTTGCTTATTTTCGTTGGAAAAAACACTGAAAAGCCATATTAAGAGCTATATTTTTGAGTTTTTCACTGAAAATTCCCTTTTTTGCCAAGCCATGACCTCCCTAATTGAAGGATACGAATTAGAACCATGGGAATGCATTTTCATCGTATTTTGCGTATTTTCGTTGGAAAAAACACTGAAAAGCCATATTAAGAGCTATATTTCTGAGTTTTTCACTGAAAATTCCTTTTTCGTGCCAAGCCTTGACCTCCCTAATTGAAGGATATGAATTAGAACCATGGGAACGTAATTTCGTCGTATTTTGCTTATTTTCGGTAGAAAAAACACTGAAAAACCATATTAAGAGCTATATTTTTGAGTTTTTCACTGAAAATTCCTTTTTTTTTGCCAAGCCTTGACCTCCCTAATTAAAGGATACGAATTAGAACCATGGGAACGTAATTTCATTGTATTTTGCATTTTTTCTAACTTTTGTGTGTTTTCGCAATAGAATGGCTCAATTGTGAGTTTTTCACTGACAATTCCTTTTTAGCCACGCCATTATAATCAATGGATCATAGTTCTTTGTATTTTACATATTTTTGATTGGAAAAAACACTGAAAAGCCATATTATTTGAACTTACATCAAACGTTGGATGGCTTACATTTGAAGAACTATCCATTATTTGTATATATTGTTCTATATGTCAGACTATACTGATTTCAAAAACTTCAAAACCCCGAAATATACTCGCTTAACGGTTACCTATTTGCGAAAATCGTACTAGGTCACGCTCTTAGAACAGTAATTACCGCACTATCTATCACTCAAGGGGAACAGATTCAAAACAATACTTCATACATCATATAGTCAGCTCATTTAATTGGAAATTAAAGTGGATAATGCCCAATTCACAGGAGGGGCGTGAAAACTATGGTTTTTAACCATGATATGCAAGACTAGAAAGAAAAGACTTTAGGAGTAGGGCTGCCCATCACCTCAACCCTCGCTCTTGAAATCCCCCCCCTAAAGTTGAAGTCTAGTCTAAACTAGCATAACGACAAAATTACACAATATTGCATAGAAATACCAAAACCATAGGTTAGGCTATGTCAGGCTAGGTTAGAAGTTAGGTTTCTCCGCGTTTAAGTTAGGTTAGATTAGGTTAGCTTATCATGAGCGCTCATGTCACTCCATGTCATGATTTCTCTCCATGTCACATATAATTTTTCTTCTCGTTTCCTCCAGATTCTTCTCATCTGTCTCTGCCTCTATGCTGTCTAAACATTCAGTAGGTTCATGTGAATACTCAAAATCATGAAAATGTCCCTTACAAATAGAACAGTTGCAATAAAAGGATATTTCTAACTCAACTTGTTCACTCATTTCATCTCAAGGTCGAATTGTTATGTAAACAAAGTCCTCTGATTGGCTGAGAAGGAAACACGTGATCTAACTGTTACCTTGGAAACTCATAACATTTGGCTTGAACAACAATAACAAATACTGTTTCCCGGAAACTCATAACATTTACATCGAACAACAACAGGATGGAAGTGTTATTAACTGTTTCCCGGAAACTCATAACATCTGCATCGAACAACAACAAGAAGGAAGTGACAAAGTTCCTGTTTTTCCATTCTCACTGACAAAATCCATAAAAACATCAAATAAATTGACCAACACACATAACCATCCATGAAAACAGACATAAATGTGACAAAGTTCCTGTTTTTTCATTCTCACTGACAAAATCCATAAAACATCAAATAAATCGAGCAACACACATAACCATCCATAAACCACGTGGTTCTATGCCCATATAAGGAGTCCCGCTTGTGCTGGTACCCCCATCTCTACTCTAATATCACTACCATCAACTTGGTTCATGATCCACTGCCATCAAACATCTGTAGAATGATTAGAGTAATTGACAACATAGTCGTCTCAACAAGCTGTGCAATTTGGAAGAATAAAAACCATAAGATAAGTGGAAAATAATTGGGCTAATATAGCGAAGAAGTTACTGGGCTTAGCCTGAGGAAAAATTTATATCTGCAAAAACCCAGCAGCAAAATGGAAAAGCAAAAAGTGACAAGAATATTATGGGTTCTAGCTCATCACTTATCAGGGTCTTGTTGAATATTTTACAAACAATTTTTTTTTCTCAAATTTACATTCGAGAAAACGAAACATGCCATCATGGCCTGTGATGATAATATCTATCAAGAGGGACTGGTTTACCTAGACTCTCAATCTCTACTGCTAAAAATGAATCCACAACTGAATTAAAACAAGACTTCCCCTGTGCAATACTTTAAAATTATTTGTGGGAATGGCTACAAATGTTCAGAGTATTGACTGGGGTACAGGGAAGTGGGGCAAAAGTACGGGGAAATGAGGAAAACTTGCAATAGTTTCTTCCTGGTCTCACCCAATAGGATAGTCAAATGAAGAACAAATGTAGATATTAACTGAGGGTGAAAATTGAGAATTGAGCAAAAGAAAAGGGTAAGGAGGGAATAGGACAGTGATGACTGGTAATGAGAGAAATTATCTTCCAGAAACAATAGTTTGGAAAGGCTAGGTCTCGGTAAGGTGAACACAACTGGCCTAAATGTTGTGGGTTGAGGGAGCTGACCATCATCTCTGATCTCCCAAAGGGACTCTTCCAGCATCCCCCTTACCCCAATTGGGGCCAACTGCCTCAGAAAGTTTACAAGATAGACCTCAAGACAAGTTCTTTTCCATGCTCTCTCCACCAACCTATATCTTAAATACTACCCAATTTTTATAAAACCCATTGTAGTCCTTCTAATTTTACAGCCAGTTCATTTTTTTGCCTAGAGTAGAGGGACTTCTCCTCTCCATTAAAGACTCTTCTCCTCCTGCAGTTTGGAGCCAACAAAAAATTTTTGCTGAAACATTAATTTCTGCCGTTGCAGACTATCTGTTATTTTTTCAATGTTTAACAGTTCTTTTCCCTCTTGTTAGTCTTCTTTACTTTGCCATGGAAATAAGTAAATAGCAACTGAATGGGAACTAAGTTCCCAAGTTAGTTTTTTTTTTATATTAAACTCTTACTATGCAAAACTCAAATAAGGATTGCACACCCTCTAAATTTCCTTGGAAGCTTGTCTGGTCCACTAAGTCCCTCATCTTGGAGTCTACTTATTGATGCCTCATCATTGTAATACAAGGTCTAAACTTTCTCATTTGCTGAGACATGGCATGGAAGATCAGAAATTTTTACTCAAAATCAGAATACTATCTGTCTCATTTTCTAAAAAGAATGGTCTAGTCAATCCCACCTCCCTCACCATCCTACAGAATGCAACATTCTCCCTCAATTTCACCAAAGTATCATGTGCTTTCTTCCTAAGAAGAGTTGGTGAGGAAGTTTCTGTTTCCCAATTTTTGCTACACTATACCACACTCCCATTGTCATAAAAGTTGCAAAAATTTCAGCCTTGCAGTTTAATGTAGGAAGTGTCTCAATCTCTCAAGACTTATCCCTAGGAAAACAACTTTGGCAATCCAATAGTCTATAAGTCGTCAGTGATGAAACATAGTCTATAAGTCGTCAATGATGAAACATTAATCTCCAAATTTCCCCAAGCTTTTAATAAGCCTTCTATGGTTTTTACAATATCCAGGTAAAACATTTAAACAGCCTCCTTACAGGCTTCTCCTTCACCCTCTACTTTCATTTCAAATATTGTGTATAACATAGTGGCATAGACTTTCCTTGGTCAAGAAGCTTTATATATTGGTGAGCATACCTTCCCTCTAAAATGCAATTCAAATTTGTTGTTCTTCTTAATGACTATTCCAAAAGTCTGCTAAGTAATATCCAACACCTCGTGTCAATATTTACAACACTTTAAAAAAATTTCTAAATTTAAATCTCAAAACCATTAAATCCTCTATATGAGTTATTTCATTCTGTCCTAACCTCTTTGTAATCTTTGTAAGCAATGTTTTGACTTGGCACCCTAGTCCAAAGAATATTATGTCTCTAGATAGCATCATAACTCGGAAAGTTTTATAGCTAGGATTCTGCATAATTTTGAGAGAAAACTTATGTCTCTAGATATCCTAGACCTTAGGTATTTAAGAAAAATAAAAACAAAGCTTTAAAGTAGCTTACTACTCCTAAAATAAGGTGTTCTTTTTGAGACCATTAATTAGACATTCTTCTGCCCAATAAACAGATTAAATTACCTTAAATTGCATCTAGGAACAATCTAAGGATTTCACCCTGTAGAGCTCCAGAATGATGACTTGAATTGTATACAAAGTTCTTTAGTGACCAGGTGCTGTTCCATGATCAGTAGCATCTCAATTGAGTTTATACTCTCTGAAGGACCACTCAGCACCCAGCCTTCGTTTATAAACATCAACAGATTTAGCAGTAACTGTTTCATTAGATAGTTTATTCAAACTGGTGATAATTCATAATGAAAAGAATTGGGTGCGGACTCTAGATATTGTAGACTGCTTGACAAGTTTCAGGTGATGACAACTAGTTCTTGAGTTGGTACCAACAGCAGCGAATAATGCTGGGAGAGTATTAGCCCTCAATAACTTGTATGCTAAAATGGCGTCCCCCTCTATTTCTCCTGTAAACAAGTGCAGGAAGATTCAGTTTTTATAGTCTCACAGGGTAGGGAAGCTCCCACATGCCAGGTATCACTTAGGTGGCACGTCTCTGCACATCTTCAAGAACTTTTATGTTTTTTTTTTAAATATGGGGAGGCAAGAGATATTCCAAATTCAAGATTAGAACGCAAAAGTCCCTTGTATAAAAGACTGATGACTCTAGGAGAACAAGTGGAAATAGTACACTTAATCAGTCCCATAATTGAACACCAAGATCTTGCTCATTATTTACAAAGGAGAGTGGGTGGCCTAAGAAAAAACAAGAGCAACAAGTATTTAGTTTGCCAAAGTGAATGCTATGGCACTTGGCAACATTGAATTCAAGACGCCAAGCCTAAGCTTACTGACCCAACAGTTGAAGGTTATTTTGTAGAATGGACTGAAATCTAAATGGACTTAAATTTCTGTCAATTAATGGACTTCAAGTCTCAGCTAAATCTGTAAATACCTGTCATCTTTAGCTGTAATGCAACTTTACAATGAAATAACTTTCAGCGGCAAACTCAATAGCTGATTCATAACAAAAATGGTAACATTCAATTTACTTGTGAAGACTATTAGGGATACAATAATCAACTAATATTCTTTATTCAAAGGAATATTGATTAGAATTAGCCTCAAAAATCTCTGGAATGGTTAAAGTACCAAGGACACCATATTTAAATGAAAAATATCATGGTTGCAGCGGCAGCCACAACCTATTAAAGAGCAAATAACAGCCCATAGTAACCAAAAGTTAAAAAACGCGTTTTGAATAAAACTGTCTTGTGACAAAATTGCCATCTGACACTGAATGAAGAATGGTAACTATTGTTTCGGGTAAACTTTTCAAAATGAAAAGTATACCATTGGAATCAGCATGGTCGAAAACCTTAACAGGGAAATTACAGTCCCTTTCCTTGAACAACAAACAAAATCGCTTTTTTGAATCGGTAGCACTGATCTATCTCCCTTTTTTTCACCAGGGCTAGCGAATGACCAGAACATCATAGAGAGATGTGCAATAGCTCATTCAAAAGACAATTAAATTTGTAAGTGCCCTCTTTACGTAACCAAAAAGATTGGAGGGCAACTTGCCCCTCCCCATCTCCCCCTAGTCATCCAATCAAAATTTTGAGATAGCCAGTTTGGTCAATATAGTACAAAGGTCCAATATCTATGGTTTTAGTGATGATATGACCCACCATAGTCCCTGGGGAAAGGGCTGTACGCTGTATTGTATCAGACGTATCGATATCACGCGTATCGGTATGGGCGTATTGTTATTGGGTGTTTTGGTATCACCTGTATCTTAGACAAATTTTTAGTAGCTCATATAAAAGATATTGCTCGTATATACGTCCTTCCTTCCTATAAATTTCACCATCAGCATGTTCCGAATCATGGTTGCAGCGGCAGCTGCAACCTAGTAAAGAGCAAACAACAGCCCATAGTAACCAAAAGTTAAAAAATGCGTTTTGAAAAAAAAACCGCCTTTTGAAAAAAAAATGCCATCTGACACTGAATCAGGAATGGTAACTATTGTTTCGGTTAATCTTAAAAGTAAAAGTTTATTGCGAAAAGAAGTTTATGATGATTTCGAAAAAGAGTCTCAAACCCAGTGGCGCCAATTCACGAAAATGTAGGGGGGGGGGCAAGGATTTTTTTTTTAATTAAGATGCAAAAAAAGAACAACATTTAGCAAACATACCTAAAACAGGGGGTAGCGGCGAGGTCGCTGCTTGGCAAAATCGTTGACTAATCTATCCAAATCCAGTTTCTTTACCTCCTCTTTTTCAACGGCCATTATCATGAGATCACTGAGTCTGTCGTTTCCCATCGTCGATCGCAGATAGTCTTTCACACGCCCTAATGCCGAGAAGAATCGTTCATTACTGGTAGTGGTCACAGGCAAAGTAGCAACTAGCTTCATCAGTTTTAGCACTGCAGAATAGGCAACTGGGAGGTCGGATAAGATTTCGATAGCTCGAAGAAGATCCATTTTTGAAATATCACTTTTTGACAGATGCAGCTTCGCAAGAGAAAGCTGGGATTCTATGGCATGGTCGTCAACACCGAGAATCTCTTGATAATGACACATAACTCTTTCCACTTTTGAAATTTCGAGAAAATTGGAACTTGAGGGGTCGAAGGCAGATAAAGCGTCGAGCAGAGGCATATTCTGCATGAAACGTTGGTCCATCTCACTCGTGAAACGATCTATTACCTCAAAGTACAGAAGTTTACCGCAGTCTGATTCAACTGGCTGACTGATATTGCATTTACCGGTTGTTGAGTTTGAAAGAAAGGCTTTGAGACGAATGGAAATGGCTTGACTTCTCTTGTTTCGAGCACTGGTTTTAGATTGTGGAGATTTCGATTCCTGGATATCGTTTAAAGCTAAGAATTCAGATATGTTTGTGCTTAAGTTGTTCCATTCGTTATCATTTCTCAGCTTTTGGAGTGTCTCATATGTCCCAGAAATCAGTGCAAGTGCCTTATAAATCAACAAACTTCCGGATTGAAGTTGCTCTGATAAACAATTTACAATGACTAATACTTTTTTCCATTATGTGTAAAGTTGAAACAAAAGAGGCAGAGTTGATTTTGTCCAGTAGTCCTTTTGCTTCACACGCTGCCTCGCCGTTGGAACTATCAGAGACTGCGGCAAGCACAGCAACAATACAATCAAATCTGGCCTTCACCTTCGAAATAGAGCGGACTGCGTAAAACCAGCGAGTCTGGACGGTCCTCTCTAGCTCCAAGACTTTTTTGCCCGCTAATACGCTGGGATTCCACAAATAGCTCGTGACGAGTATTGCTGCATGATATAAATGCGTAAAGTCTTTGCACCACAGAGAAAAATTCAGAAAGTTCACTGATATTTTTAGGCAGTCAGTCAAAACCAAGTTCAATCTGTGGGCGTGACAGTGTACATAAACTGCATGAGGCACCTTCTCCCTAAACTTTGCTTGAACTCCGTTAAATTCCCCACTCATAACGGATGCGCCATCATAACATTGGGCAATACACAGCATCGAATCTACACCAAGCTTTTCTATAGTTTCACAAATCGAGGTGGATAAGCTCTCGGCGTCTAATTTGTGCATGTGATAGCAGCCGATTGGTCGCTCCACTACTTTTCCATTTGATATGTACCTGAGTAGGATCGCTAATTGTTCTTTTCTAGAAACGTCTTTTGTCTCGTCGACAAGAATAGCAAAGTAATTAGCTGATTTTACTTCTGAAATAATATCTTGGCGCAAGGCATTTCCTATCAGTGTAACTGCGTCATTTTGGTACTGATGACTGCAATAGTGACCATATCGGCGCTGTAACTTGGCCTTCAGCTTTTCGTCGCCTTTAGACATTTCCTCCATCAATTCAACCAAATTACCCCGGTTTGCAGATGTTTCTGATTCGTCATGACCCCTCAGAGCAAGACCCTGGCGGCCAAGAAAGCAAATAGCGCGAAAAATGTACTTCACATGATCTCTATTTTCCTGAACCTCTTGAGATCTGGATTGAATTAAGGCATTCGCTATAGATTTCGAAGTATCAGTACTCATTATCTTAAATTCCGTCCATGCTGACATACAATGCCTATGTCTTTCAGAACCATCATGTTGCTTTAATAGAGCAGAACTGTCTTTCCACTTGCAAAATCCTGACTCAATGAAAGCCCTTTTTCGAGCAGTTTCTCCAGCCCTTAGAGTCCCCATAGAAAATGACGGCAAGCAAAACAAAACAACGGAATTCAAGTTTTTTGAGTATTCAATCCATTCATAAGTCTTATAGTAATGTGCACTGAATTTCCTTCCGTTAGAAATGGAAGCCGGATATCTCTCAAGAATAGGTTGAGCTGGTTTGTCGTGACGCGTCCTAGAGATATCTGAGAGAGTTTCTTGACTGCTACTGGAACCCGCAAGGGGTTCAGCGATGCAGACCGAACTTTCATGTTGATCTGAGCCATTTATTGTTCCGCTTGTTTCCGAAATTATGTCACAGGTGGGGGAATTTATCTCAACTAACCCGAGACTTTGGGCGCTGACACTATTGCCAGTTTCTTGCACTAAAGTTTCTTCATTTTTCTTCCGCATTTTCACCGAAAAAAAATCCAAAGTTTGTTGTCGCTTTTTACTCATAGTTAAACGAGTAGTAGACAATGACTTCACTCAGACACGGCAAGAGAAGAACTGAAGAAACACGTAGAAAACTCACTTAGAAAATCACTCCCATACTCCACGGTGAAACTACCCCGCTTAGAAACCCCATAAACCAATCACTTACATTTCCTGTTCACGACAGTCCCATACACTCCACTGGGACTAGTTATCCCATAAACTATTCAACAACGTCAAGAATCTGCTGACCAAAAACCCCTTGAAACCCTAGAACACATTTCCTTTCCCAGCTACTAAAAAAGGCAATATACAAAACTCATAGTTTACAACGAATTCTTCACAAGAACAATAACAAACGGGTACTGACCACATGAAGCTTAGTTTTGAATGAACCTACTCGGAAATAAAATAGTGTAGACACGCTCGCTCTTAGACATTTCAAAACAAGATTATATAATTAGGGCACCAGTTTGTTGGTCGTATTTATTGGACCAGTTGCTGGTTTAATATAGCACATAGCTAAAATAGAAAATAGCTGTGAAATATAAATAAGAAGGTAATTTTCAAAGTGTAGAGGGGGGGCCATGGCCCCCCCTGTCCCCCCTAATTGGCGCCTCTGCTCAAACCCCTTGAAAATCGCGTCAGATCAAAATGAAAAGTAAACCATTGCAATCAGCATGGTCCAAAACCTTTAGTGGGATAATTACAGTCCCCCACATTGATCACCAAGGAAAATCACTTTTGCATGGGTAGCACTGATGTCCTTTTTTTTTCTTTTTTTTTCACCAAGGCTAACGAATGACCAGAACATCGTAGAGATGTTTAATGGCTCATTAGAATAGAAATTAAATTTTTTAGTGCCCTTATTAAGTGACCAAACAGATTGGAGGGCAAATAGCCCCCCTCCGTACAGGCCCCCTTACCCAAAATAAGTCTTATAAGAATTTTGAGATAGTCATTTTGTTTAACATAATTCAAACGTCCAATATATATGGTTTTGATGATGATATGGCCCTCCATAGTCCCTGGGGAAGGGCTGTATGTGGTATCGGGCGTATCGATGTCGCGCGTATCGGTAACAACAAGAAAAATCACTTTTTTGGACGTATTGTTATTGGACGTATTGGTGTCACGAGTATCTTAGACAGATTTTCAGTAGCTCATATAAAAGAAATTGCTCATATTTACGTTCTTCCTATAAATTCCACCATCAGTTAGTTCCAAATGACACTAAAAAACGGCACTTTTGGTGCTAACAAATGACGTAATTTTTTCAAAATCCTGTAGGGGGGGGGGGGGGGTCAAAGCTGAAGCTAATTTTCCCAAATAAAGTGAAAATGACAGAGAAAACTGAAAAAAGCCATATAGTAATGAAAAAGGTAAAGATGTACTAAAAGAACTGACCTGTTTCAGTGGATGCTTGAATTATGTAGGCTTATCTTAGTTTTGACAACATTTTTGGAGAAACTAAATATCATGGTTGCAGCAGCAGCTGCAACCTTGTAAGGAGCGAACCACAGCCCATTGTAACGAAAAGTTAAAAACCGCATTTAGAAAAAAAGTTATATAGGGAAAAAAATTGCCATTTGACACTGATTGAGGAATGATGACTATTATTTCGGTTTATCTTAAAAGTACAATTTTATTGCGAAAAGAAATGTATGGTGATTTCGAACAAAAAGCCTGAAACCCCTCGAAAATGGCGTCATATCAAAATGAAAAATGTACCATTGGAATCAGCATGGTCAAAAACCTTTTACATGGAAATTACAGTCCCTCTCCTTGAACAACAAGAAAATCGCTTTTTTGCATTGGTAGCACTGATCTGTCTCCCGTTTTTTATTCTTTCTTTTTTTTTCTAGTAGGGCTAGGGGGTGGCAAGAGCAGCATAGAGAAATGTGTGATAGCTCATTCGAAAGGGAATTACATTTGTAAGTGCCCTTTTTAAGTGACCAAAGAGATTGGAGGGCAACTACCCACCCTCCCTACAGGCCCCTCCCCCACAAGTCATTCAATCAAAGTTTTGAGATAGCCATTTTGTTCAAAATAGTTCAAAGGTCTAATATCTATTGTTTTAGTGATTCTTAATTGCTACTAAATTTAATTTTTAAAAACAAAGGAAATCTATATCGATATTAAAACAAAGCATTACCGATCTATATCTTGTTTTTTTTTTTTTTTAAATTTACGATTACTTTCAAGATAATTCACTATTTTTGCAAATATGATACCCTCATTTTAAAAGCATATCCCGGAAGCCTCATTTAAACCTATTACTTATATCTACGTGCTTTTTTTTTTATCAATTTTACCATCCAAAGTGCTATATAGCACTAAAAACGGCACTTTTGGGACCACTTCTTAAGTGGTAGAGTTTGGAAGCATAAAACGGTACCATTGCAGTAATTATGGTCCTAAGCCCTTAACTGGAGGTTCATTATACCCCTCGCATATATTTCCCCTTCAGACCCTCTTAATAAGTTTCATAAACCGCCTACTCATCTTAATAGTAAAAGATTATTGCGAAAAAAAATAACTAAAACTAAAAACTTTTCAACTGAAAATCTACCAAAAATTAAGCTTGAATGATCAACAGTTTGAATCGAACCTTTAAACTTCACTCTGCGATGAAGCCTGTGTGCTAGTTCTAACGGCGGTAATTGAGGGGAAAGGACGTTCTTGCCCCCTTACTTTTTTGCTCTTGCCTACGTTTTGAAAAACACCTTTTTTTGGTCATTTCTTTGGAAAAGATACTTTTTTCATTTAAAAAAAATAGGGGAAACAACCGAAAGTGCACTTTAAGGGAATGTGCTATCAAGTCAAATTTATAAAAAGCGATTTGGTATAAATATAAGCTTTTAAATGAACCCTTAAACAGCTCTCTTTTGTTACAGTAGCCTTCTAGTTTCTGCTAGTCAATAGGTGATTTATAAAGCCCTGTCTTCATTATGGCTTTTTCAGGCGAAGTCGGCCGAGTAGAAACAGCTTTATGCTCATCGAAAAACAAAACATTCCTGAAAAACATGTGTTGTTTTGGGAAGTATGGATGATGAACTTTATGTTATACCCTAGGTTCACACAGATGCGATTTTACGCAAAAATGCGCATTTTTGCGCGACCCGTCAAGTTCCATGCGTTGTCCGATGCCCATTTCTGCGTTATGACGGCTTGACGCATGCATTAAAATAATTCAACTTATCCGGCAAAACGCAAACAGCAAGTTTCAAAGATGGAATTCACTGAGAAACTTATCTTAGCAGTAAGATGCAAGCCAATTATCTATGATAAAAAGCATCCTGACCACTGTAAGCGTCATTTGTTGACTAAAGCTTGGGAAAAGTTCAGAGGAAGCTGGTCTAAAAGGTAAGAAGGAAAATTTTACTAGGCAAGTCTAGCCTAGCTAGACTTTTTGGTGAATTAGTGCAGATTATTTCCCCCAGTAAAGGTGCAGATTAGGCATCCCTGTAGCGTAGGGTACAGAGACTCTACCAATAGAATCAGGATATACAATAGGAACTGATTTGTTGGTAAAGGTGCAGATTAGCTACCCTTAATGAAAATAACCTATTTCCTACTGTATGTTATTCAGCCAATTGGCTGTAAACTTGTACTGATATTGTCCAGTATAAGCACAATTTAAACAAATCAGTTCCTACTGTATATCCTGATTCGGTATTTGTTTAGCCTTGTGACACCTGATAAGGAGACATGTTAAGAAAACAATTCTTACTTTAAAATATGTATAATGATCCTAGTTCTTATATTATCCAAGGGGAGAACCTTTATCATCAAGTCTTTCCTCTAAAAATCCTCAAAAGAGAAAAAGTTTCCAAATATCACCACATTTTTAATTCAATGTTAAGTCTTTCTTAAGTCAATGTTTCTCTTTTGAGGATTTTAAGAGGAAAGACTTGATGATAAAGGTTCTCCCCTTGGATAATATAAGAACTAGGATCATTATACATATTTTAAAGTAAGAATTGTTTTCTTAACATGTCTCCTTATCAGGTGTCACAAGGCTAAATAAATACTGTTGTGCATCTACTGGACAGTATCTGTGCAACTTTACAGCCTATTTTACTGGATAATATACAGTAAGAAATAGGTTGTTTTTATCAAGGGTAGCTAATCTGAACCTTTACTGTTCCCCCTCTAGTGGGAGGGAGCAGAGACCCTCCAACACAACTAGGATAAACAGTAAAAAGTGAGTCATTTGTATTCTGCTTCTACTGAAAAGTATCTATGCAACTTTACAGCCCAATGGACTGAATAATTTACAGTTAAAAATAAGTTGTTTTTGTCAGGGGGAACTAGTCTGCACCTTTATCTTTACAGATTCTTGAATTAAAAAAAACCTAGCTCCAGTTTAGTTTTTTGCTCACTTGACGTTTGTGGTGTAGGCTCCTTGGTAAACCTGTTATAGAGCTGCCCATGTACCATATGGTGCAGGTGTACTGGCCAATAGAACCAGGATATACAGTGAGAAGTGATTTGTTTATATTCTGCTACTACTGGACAGTATCTGTGCAACTTTACAGCTCGATTGGATGAATAATATTTAGTAAAAAAATAGGTTTTGTTTACAGTGGGCAGCTCTACTACAGGTTTGTGTCCTTGAAAATTTTGATTTATAGGATCAGAGGAATGAATATTCAGAGTAATTGACTATTGTATTTGGACAGAGCATTAAATTTTCAATTGAACAGTATATTTATTTCTTATCTATTTTATTATGGCCCTGTGTTCCAAATTGATCAATTTTTCATTGTTCCCTGTCACCATCATGTCACCATGCAGTGGTTGCCAGAGAGTAAACATAAAGTAATTTGCTACCTTTTAGATCAAATTCCATTTTGTATTGTGATAACTCTACACCATATACTGCAGGGGTGCCTAATCTGTCCCTGTATCAATGATTGAAGTAGCATCTCATAGCCAACAAAAGCTTTAGGTCCTCTTGAGCACATTAGCTTTTTTTTTTTTTAATAAATAAGGATATAATCCTAAACAACACAGCCCAACCCTCTCATAAAAGAGGAGTAGAGAATCTGTTTTGGTACCCATGCCAAACTATCTATTTTAAGGTCTCTTGAATTAATTTGTATATATTTATTATTTCTTCTTGTACTTGGCATCCACACAAAGACCTGTGTTAAGTTGCAGTCGCACCTAGGTTCCAGGCTTCTACATTCACGTTGAGTATTCTCTCTTGATAAGATCTGTGTTATTGGCCACTTATTTGTTGAAATGTAAATTATATTTTACCTCATAGAATATTTTAATCATCTAGTTAGTGAGCACATCACAAAGAAAATGACTGGGTAAGGCTTACAAGCAGAGTTTCCCTAGTGACATATAGTAGGGATTCCTCATCCAATTGCAGAATAAAATTTGATGATGTAAAAATGATGAAGAAGATTGGATCTATTAAACTAGTGTGAGGGGAAAATGGTGTTTTCATAACTGTTTTAATTAAAGTTAGTAGACTTCAACAAAAAGTTCAACATAACCCAACTAATTTCATCATTTTATTAAATGACCCCTAGTTGAGATCAACTACATTTTCCTAGTTCTGTGATATTGATAAAGTTCTCATGTCTTCTAAAACCAAATTTTATGAAAAGATTATACAAATCAAATTCTCATCCAGTTTTCTTTCAGTTGAAGACTGTCAAAAACAGTGGAGATCCCTTCGAGATGGCTTCAAAAGGGAGAAAAAGGCCCAAATGTCCAAGAGTGGGTCTCAGGGAGGAAGAGACAAGAAGCCTTGGAAGTGGTTTCAGAGCCTTCTGCTCCTCAAAGATCACATGGCAGATAGACAGACAGAGTTAAATTTTGCAGAAGTACTAAATGTAAGTATCTCATATTGCTGATTGGCCAGGCAATATTTTAGTATACTTAGTCAAATATTGAATTAGCAAAGGTTGCAAGTTTAATGTTCCATCAGCCAATCATGCCACACACACATACTAATGCTTTTACTCAAAGATGGTGGGGAGTCTTCCCTCCTATTAGTCAAGGAGTCCAAAAAGTTTTAGTTTATGGAGCAAAGCTTTGCAATAAGAACATATTCCTTCTATTGATTAAATTAAAAAAAAACAAGTGAAAGGGGCTGTCCCCTCCTCAACACCTTGCTCTTTACGCTAAAGTTTTTCATTGTTAAAAAAAACAGAGTTGTGAGAAAGTCAAGTTTTAGCGTAAAGAGCGAGGTGTTGAGGAGGGGACAGCCCCTTTCATGTACGGAATAATTTCTGTTCGTTTTAAGTTTTAACGTCGTTCCTTACTTTCAGTTAAAAAAACTTGTTTTTTTCTAATTTAATTTTTGAACGTTTTTGAATTAATGCAGGTTTTGATTTTGGCTCACCGTACATGAATAATTAAAAAAAAAATGAATATTAATTTTACTTTTATTTGGTTAAATGGCTTTCTTGAAACCTGTTTAATTTTATTTACGAGCGTTTTTATTAGTAATAAATGTACGTAACTTACGAATTAACTTACGTAACGAACCTCTTTATTCTTAGATTTTTAATACGTATATTAGAGGGTCGCCCCCTAGTTAATACCTTGCTCTTTAATCTAAAGTTCGAATTTTGTTCCAATTCTTTAAAAATGACCCATTAATCACAAATGCCGTTAATTAGAATAAATAGCTCTTATGAAAGTACTAAATAATCTTTGGCTTAAAGAGCAAGGTATTGACTAGGGAATGAACCTAATCATATACGTAATGTTTTCTGTCGTTTTAAGTTTTGATGTTGCTCCTTACTTTCAGTTAAAATACTTGTTTTTTTATGTATAATTTCTGATCTTTATTTAAATAATGCTGGGAAATCTGGCGCCCCCTTCATAGCAATGTCCCTTCTCCCATGAAACCTTCCTTCATGGTAAGATCCTCCCACATAACCCCCGAACCACCCCCCCCCCGCCCCCACTACCACAAAAAACTCCCCTTTTAACGTCTGTATACTTCCCAATAACCAATACTATATGTTAACATTGGGTAAAGTTCATAACTTTCCCCCGGGGACTTCGGGGGATTAAGTCATCCTAATAGACATAGTTATCATATTTTCGACCATGCTGAACAAAACGGCTACCTCAAAATTTTGATCGGGTGACTTTGGGAAAAAAAGAGCATGAGAATGGGGCCTAGTTGCCCTCCATTTTTTTGGTAACTTAAAAAGGGCACTAGAACTTTTAATTTCCGTTCGAATGAGCCCTCCCACGATATTCTAGAACCACTGGGTCGATACGATCACCCCTGGGAAAAAAATACAAACAAATAAACATGCATCCATGATCTTTCTTGTCGCAAAAAATGCATAATTCGACATTTTTGTAGATAGGAGCTTAAAACCTCCGTAGTAGGGTTCTCTGATACGCTGAATATGATGGTGTGATTTTCATTAATGTTCTATAGCTTTTAGGGGGTCTTTCCCCCTTTTTCTGAAAATCAGCCAAATTTTCTCAGGCGCGTAACTTTTGATAGGTAGCACTAAAGTTGATGAAACTTATATATTTTAAATCAGCATTAAAATCTGATTGTTTTGATGTATCTATTGGTATCAAAATTCCGTTTTCTACAGTTTTGGTTACCGTTGAGCCGGGTCACTCCTTACTTACAGTTTGTTACCATGAACTGTTTGAAAATTTTGTTGATGTAGCTCTCATGAAATACTGAAATATCCCTTGGTAGATCAGACTTTTGAATAATAATAATAATAATAATTATTATTAAATGTAAAAATATTGGCGCAAGCCTCTTACAAAATGTATTACATAATTTACATTTTTTACATAATTTAGGTTGAGATAGAAACACAAGATGTGATCGAAGAAATCGTCCTGGCTGGTTTCGATGATTCATCGGGAACTTCAACTTACCAAATACCGTCTTCAACTTCAACCCCAATCTCAACTGGACCTCCAAGCTCGAGTTTCGAATACCAGCATCAAGTCCTCAGACTTCACAGCCTCCTTCAAAAAAAGGGAAAGTATCCAATAAAACTTCACTGCTTGAGGAGGAACTGATAAATGCAATCAGAGAAGATGTTGATTGCGACAAGACATTTTGCGAAAGTCTTGTTGATGATCTGAAGAGGCTTGATCTGGCCACTAAAACTTTCCTCAAATATAAGAATCAGCAATTGGTTTATTTAGTGTCCAGCGGCCAAATGAGAGACGATAGTTAGAAATTTATCTCATTAAATTTCAAAACGTTATTTCTTTTCACTTTTTGTTCGAATTTTTTTATAAAAACTTTCTTACATTAAATAGTTCAGATAAAAGACAAGAAAAGCTGTTACACTATTGGAATAAATACTCGTTTTGCCAAGGTAAAGCTTTTTGCCTGTCTGCTATGCTTAATCCACCAGGATAGGGTCTCATAATATTTTTTCTCAGAGGGAAAGCCTCGTCAGCTACAAAAACATAAGGCATCACCATCCCATTGGCAATTGGTTGTGGATGTGGTGTGTCAATTGTCTCATTTATAATTGACCTTCCAAAAGTTGATCTTGTAAATACACCAGAATCTCCTGAGCTGCCTTCTGATCCAACATCTATTAGCATAAATTTATAGTCTGCATCCACGACAGCCATGAGAACGATGCTGTAGAACTTTTTGTAGTTGTAGTACTGAGAGCTACTATTCTTGAGGCATCGAATTCTAATGTGCTTGCCGTCTATCGCACCAATACAGTTTGGGAAATTCCAGTGACTCTCAAATTTTTTGGCAGCAGTTTGAAAATCTTCTTGTGTAGGTGCCTTCATATATTTATCCTTCAAAACGTCCCAAATAGCTTCTGTAGTCTCAGCTATTATGTTTGTGACGGTCGAACGGCCTACTAGGCATTGGTAAGACAAAGATCTTTTTGACTCGCCTGTTGCCAAGTGTCTTAGTATAATCGCCAGTCTAACATGAGGTAAGATGGGTTCTCTCCAATTCGTATGTTGCTTTTGAATTTTATCATAAAGTAAGGTCAGGATTTCTTGAAATTGGCAAGGTGACATCCTCATATACTGAAAGTACCATTCTTGGTCTTTTTTCTAGCAGTGCCAGTAGATTTGCAAAACTTCCTGAAGTATTTTTATTTCGTAAAATGTCACGGACCCACAATCTTCGATCAATAGAAGATGCCTGAAAAAGAAGGTCTAGTCAAAATCCTTAAATACTCCATAAGCACAACAGTGACTTTGATTGGACAGTTCTGAAATTTGTTTTGCTAGATTGATATTCAATTCAATTTTAGTTTTGTATGCTAAATTCACTGTTCAATCGAATTTGTGGTGGAGAAGGGAATGGCTTTAACAACAGAGGGTATGCTGGTGATTCAAATCATTCCTACTAATTTGTCATTCAAGTAGCCTGCAATACTTGTTGAATTTTTGTTGGTTGGATAAAAAGTCTATTAAAAAAGAAAAATGAAAAAAGTCAAGTTTAAATCAATTTATTTTATTTGAAGACAAATTTCACATCAAATTGAGATAGTTGAACTAACCATGAAGCCTGAAGAAAAGTGTGGAAACTATCAGATTGTATTTTAGCAGTTTCAGTAATAATGATCTTCTTTCATAAGTTTGAGGCAAAACAAGATTTAATGGTGAACTAGCTGTGAGTTTTGCCATTTTTTATATTTATTTGTCATTTTGATATTTTTGGCAAATGTGTGTTTGTTGTCAATAAATAAGCACAAATTAAAAAAAAAAAAATCAAGATCAAAATTCTAAGCTGAAGTATAGACAGGTAGAAAATATGACTACCTTCAAGTAACATCAAATTGAGATTGTTGAACTAACCGTGAAACCTGAGGAAAAGTGTGGAAACTATCAGATTGTATTTTAATAGTTTCAGTAATAATGATCTTCTTTCATAAGTTAGAGGCAAAACAAGATTCAATGGTGAGCTAGCTGTGAGTTTTGCCATTTTTTATATTTATTTGTCATTTTTGATATTTTTGGCAAATGTGTGTTTGTTGTCAATAAATAAGCACAAATTAAAAAAAAAATCAAGATCAAAATTCTAAGCTGAAGTTTAGACAGGTAGAAAGTATGACTACCTTCAGGTAACATCAAATTGAGATTGTTGAACTAACCATGGAACCTGAGGAAAAGTGTGGAAACTATCAGATTTTATTTTAGGAGTTTCAGTAATAATGATCTTCTTTCATAAGTTAGAGGCAAAACAAGATTCAATGGTGAGCTAGCTGTGAGTTTTGCCATTTCTTAGGTTTGTTTGTCATTTTTGACATTGTTGGCAAATGTGTGTTTGTTGTCCATAAAAAATCACAAATTAAAAAAAAAAAAAAAATCAAGATCAAAATTCTAAGCTGAAGTATAGACAGGTAGAAAATATGACTACCTTCAAGTAACATCAAATTGAGATTGTTGAACTAACCGTGAAACCTGAGGAAAAGTGTGGAAACTATCAGATTGTATTTTAATAGTTTCAGTAATAATGATCTTCTTTCATAAGTTAGAGGCAAAACAAGATTCAATGGTGAGCTAGCTGTGAGTTTTGCCATTTTTTATATTTATTTGTCATTTTGATATTGTTGGCAAATGTGTGTTTGTTGTCAATAAAAAATCACAAATTAAAAAAAAAAAAAAACAAGATCAAAGTTCTAAGCTAAAGTATAGACAGGTAGAAAGTATGACTACCTTCAGATAACATACCTCCCTTTAAGAGTACCGGAAAATAATACTTAAAAGGTAGTTTTTGAACATGGAGTAGCATAAAAATGATCCCATCCCCACAAAAAAAAAATAAAAAAATTGGATAGACCCACTTTGAAAGAGAATTCTGAGATTGCCAATGTTTTTTTTCCAAATTTAGGAAATGTATTTGCATGTCTTTAAGACCTTATAAGTTGGAATTGAGCAAAATTGTGAAGCTGAAAACAATTTTGTTGTACTTCATTTAAGCTGAAGATCTATTTTGCAAGGTTTCACTTTTATAACACACATATTTTTAAAGGTCATCAAAGGTCAGGACCCTCTAGAGGGAGAAGGAGTAGAGGTAGGTACTTCAAAATACCTTCCCAGGGCATCCTTTAGCCTGTTGACCCATCCCTGAAAGTTCCATTTCCCTAGCCTAACCCCTTTCCAGGATATCCAAAAGTAGCTAAAGTAGAATTTTACCAAAGTGAAACCTTGCAAAATAGATATTTGGCTTAAATGAAGTACAACGAAATTAGGTAATTTTTTACCCAATCATATTATTGACTTATGAATAAAGTGAATATACCACTCAATGCCTTTTTTTATGCTCTTTCGAAATATAATAATCATTTTTGTTGGAAATGAATTTTACCCCCACCCTTATATACACCAATTCAGGGTATATATTTGCACATTAGGGGGGTGGGGCAAATTTTATTTCTGGTGTAAATGGGAGGTAAGTTTAAACTTAACCCCCACCCCCCTAATGTGCAAATATATACCCTGAATTGGTATATATAAGGGTGGGGTAAAATTCATTTCTGACAAAAATGATTATTATATTTGGAAAGAGCATAAAAAAAGAAGGAGCATATTTGGAAAGAGCATAAAGATCAATGCCAATAAGTAATACTTGACTTCTCTTCTTGAGTAAATATAGAGCTAATAGTTTTTTCTGCTTTTTGCTCAATCCCATATTTGCGTTAAAACGGGTACACCAGACCGATTTGATATGGACAGTTCTGCGTTATTGCTGCATCCGTTATGCGTGAGCCGTTTTACGTGAAAAAAAAACCGGATCTGTGTGAACCAAGGGATAGACTGAAAGTTTTTCGCAGCTGTCAAGGTTGTTTGCAGTATTATCTAAAGGTGTCTTATCTCCCCTAGATAGGTTATAATTAGAAACTATATTAAAAATAAATTTTCAGTGAAACTAAGGAGTGCCATTAAAACCTTTATAAAGAAACACTATAAAATTGTTTAGACTAGGCTATTTCAAAAGAGCTAAATTTTCTGATTAGCCAAACTGAATATTAAGATGGTCTGGGCTAAAAAATAGACACATATATAGTCAGAATTCCATTGTGAATCCAAATATAGCTAAATTTATCAAGACCCCCCCCCCTCCCTCCCTCCATGATGGGGAAACATATACCCTGAATTATAAGTCAACATAAGATTTTTGGTACATAGCCTAGACTGCAGTTTTCAACAAAATTTAGCTTTTCAGCACAGTTAAATAATGGATAAATTTCTAGGTGGCACTATAATTTAGCTAGGATGAAAGTGAAAACATGATTTGATGCCTTTTTTATGCTCTTTCATAATTCAATAGTTGTTTCTGTTGTAGATTGCATCTTGAGCCCTTAAAGAGGCCCCAAAGGTATTTTATATGAATTATAAGAGCATAAAAAAACATCAAATGATGTTTTCACTTTCATCCTAGCTCAATTATATGGCCCACCGCAAATTTACCATGAACTTCAACCCCCACCACCCTAATTTGGAAATATATACCCTGAATTGGAATATACCCTGAATTGTTGACGGCAAAGTTTTGAATTGCAAAATTCAGCACTATTTTTATTGACAGCATTTGAAAAAATTTAAATGGTGGGAAAACGGTTTATATTTGAGTTGCCTAATAAATGAGATTTGAATTGTTATAAATAAGTATTTTTGGAATATATTACTCTTGAACAACTTATTTAGAAACTGGTGATTTGTTTTTAACCACTTTTCAATAGCTTAACTAGTGTTAATAACTTTTTTGCATGGTTACAGAAATTAAATACCTTTGGGGCCCTTTAAGGGCTCAAGATGCAATTTGCGACAGAAGCGATTATTGAATTATGAAAGAGCATAAAAAAGGCATCAAATGATGTTTTCACTTTCATCCTAGCTAAATTATGGTGCCACCTAGAAATTTACCAAATAATGAATATTTTTCATGCTCTTTAATAATTCAATAATCACTTGACAGGGACTATTCATTTTGAGCCCTGAAAGGGACTAAAAGGATCAAAACAGCCCATAGAAACCTAGTAACGCTAAGCTCAAAAAATTTGCTTCTTTAAAAAACTATCTAGGGAGAAAAATTGGTCATTTGTAGCTGACTAATGATTTAAGCTGACTTAGGCTACATATTTCCATATTAGGGGGGGGGGGGGAGGAGTAAAGTATTGTCATTTTCACTAGTGAATACCCATAATTTTTGAAAATGCCTATAGGCTAACATGTTCAGAAAATCTTATACATTAAGTTTAGGTTGCTTGTTTGCCTGCAAATCCAGGCAACTTGTTGCTCATGTATTAATCCTAAAACACAGTTGCCTTTGCCTGAGACTATGGCAGGTGGGCCAATTAGACTTATGTAACTGTTCACCTGCAACATAACCTAACCCACCTGAGACTCTAGGTGGGTGGGCCTATTTAGGCTTACATACCATATTTGCCTTCAAGTCCAAATGACTTGCTGGTCAACCAATTTTTAATTAATTTTGTAAGAATTTAACTATCTTGGCTTATAAATTGGTTTGCCTGACGGAGACTTTAGTCCAGGATTGTTCATATGAGACAACAAGTTTGGGCAACCTGGTGGTCATGTGTCAATCCTAAGACTAAGTCAACCTGCCTGAGACTCTAGGCAGGCAAGCCTACTGGGAAAGTCCACTGGAATCACAATAGGAATGACCAAGATTTTTGGGTTAACTGATAACAGACACAGTCTACCAAAGTTGCCTGAACTTGCAGATGATTAAGCATCCTAATCCTAATAGGTCCTCCCACCTAATTTTTTTCTGTAATAACATAGGATGTATAACCCCAATGCAACCTTATTCAGTCTTAATTGAAATGAAGGGAGATAAGAGATTAATTCCTATAGCCCCCTATATAACTATACCAGTGTGAAGGCCCATGGGGAGTTTTCAGGCATGTGATAACCCAATCCCCAACACAATAGCCACCAACCATTTTTTGTAATAGCTTATGCATAATCATTTGTCACTGCCCATAATCAAAGGCAGCGCAATAGCACTGCCTAAGTAAAGAACAATGTTGGCACAAAGTATTATTTTTTTTTCTTCCATACCAGGGCACTTCGTATCGAAGGAGTTGTCGTAGAAACTTGGAAAAGGGCTCATTCGATTGGGAATTGGAACGGATAGTGCCCTTTTTAATAGTAGAAAGTGATTGGAAGGCAGCTAACACCCCTTCCACGCCCACTATTTCCCCAAACACATCCAATCAAAATTTTGAGATAGCCATTTTGTTCAGCATAGTTGCTTTCCAGATAGAAATTATGTTTTTGAGGAGGGCACTCCCCCACAGTCCTCGGGGCAAGGGTTTTAAGTTATGCCCTGGGGGCATATTAGAACGATGTTGGCACAATGTATTATTCATTATTTTTTTACTTTAGACCAGGGCACTTTGTATCGAAGAAGTTGTCGTAGAAATTTCGAAAAGGGCCCATTCAGTTGGAAATTGGTCGAAAGTGATCTGAAGGCAACTAACACCCCTTTCACGCCCACCATTTCCCGAAACACATCCAATCAAAATTTTGAGATAGCCATTTTGTTCAGCGTAGTTGATTTCCAGATAGAAATTATGTTTTTGAGGATACTCCCCCAGAGGCCTCAGGGCAAAGGTTGTAAGTTTTGCCCTGGGGGCATATAAGGTTTTTATAGAAAGCGTTGTCGTAAAAACTTCAAAAAAGACTCATTCAATTGGAAATTCAAAGGGCTAGTGTCCTTTTTAATAGTCGAAACTGATTGGAGGGTAACTAACCCCCCTCTCTCACCCACCTTTTCCCCAAAAACAACCAATCAAAATTTTGAGAAAGCCATTTTGTTCATTGTAGTTGAAAGTTCTGGAAATTAGGTCTTTGAGGATGAAAACCCCCCACAGTACTCAGGGCAACGATTGTAAGTTATGCCCTGGGAACACATAAGGTTTTTATAGAAAGCGTTGTCCTAGAAACTTCAAAAAGGGCTCATTCGATTGGATATTGAAATGGCTAGTGCCCTTTTTAATAGTCGAAAGTGATTGGAAGGCAACTAATACCCCTTTCACGCCCACCATTTCACCAAACACATCCAATCAAAATTTTGAGATAGCCATTTTGTTCCACGCAGTTAAAAGTTTTGGAAATTTTACCTTTGAGAAGGACACTCCCCTCACAGTCTTCAGGGCAAGGGTTATAAGTTATGCCATGGGGGCATATAAGGTTTTTATTGAAATCTTTGTCGTAGAAACTTGAAAAAGGGCTCATTCGATTGGAAATTCAATTGGCTAGTATCATTTTTAATAGTCGAAAGTGATTTGAGGGCAACTAACCCCCCTCTCACGCCACCTTTTTCCCAAACACATCCAATCGAAATTTTAGATAGCCATTTTATTCAACGTAGTTGAAAGTTTTGGAAATTAGGTCCTTAAGGATGACAACCCCTCCCCCTCACAGCCCTCAGGGCAAGTTTTGTAAGTTATGCCCTGGGGGCATATAAGGTTTTATAGAAAGCGATGTTGGAGAAACTTCAAAAAGGGCTCATTAAATTGGGAATTAAAAGGGCTATTGCCCTTTTTAATAGTCAAAAGTGGTTGGAAGGCAACTAATACCCCTTTCACGCCCACCATTTCACCAAACACATCCAATCAAAATTTTGAGATATCCATTTTGTTCAACGTAGTTGAAAGTTCTGGAAATTATGTATTTGAGGATGACAAACTCCCCAGAGCCCCCAGATAAAAGGCTGTAAGTTGTGCCCTAGGGGCATTTAAGGTTTTTATAAAATAGCGTTGTCGTAAAAACTTCAAAAGAGGCTCATTCAATTGGAAATTGAGAGGGCTAGTGACCTTTATAATAATCGAAAGTGATTGGAGGGTAACTACCCCCCCCCCCCTCACGCCCAGATTTTTTTGCGAATGATATCAAGTTTTCCATTTCAGGTCAACTAGAGGAGGTATGAAACTAAGTTAAACAGTACTATTTGTGTCCAGATTTTTAAAAGGGTGTATGTTGTTAGAAATTGCTGGAAAATTTTCTCCAGCATACAAATAGCAGGCCAAACTATAAAGTATTAAAAAACGAAAAGATTTAAAGTATTATTTTCTTTTTCCCTGAAAACACTATGTCAATATAAAATGCAGAGATATTAATTAAAAAAATTTTTCCACAAAATAGGTTTTTCAAAGAAAAGTAAAGAACTCCATTAAACCAAAAATGAGCAAAAATAAAACCAAATAATCTACCAAGCCTGAAGCTGCCACAAATCAGCATTGATAAATAAATGAAACCCAAAACAAACAGAAATTAAAATAAATAACCGAGTCAAACTCAAAACGAGCAGAAATTAACATGAGTTGCGCTCAAAACCTCTGTGCCTTCCCAAGGCCACAAAATAATTTGCACTTTACTGAAAAAAATACAAATGAATGTGCATTATCAGTTTAATACACATATACTGATATTTAGTAATCAGAATGTCAATATTATTTGATTTATTAAAGCTATAAAAGTAAAAAATATTATATTTTTCATGTCTTTTAGGATGACTTAATCCCCCACAGTCCCGGGGGGGGGGGGCTGAAAGTTATGAAATTCAGCAAATGTCAACATATAGTATTGGCTATTGGGAAGTATAAAGACGTTTTCAGGGGGGATTTTTTCTGGTAGTGGGGGGGGGGGAGTGGGTCAGGGGTTATGTGGGAGGATCTTTCCATGAAGTAAGTTTTCATGGGGGAAGGGACATTCCTATGAAGGGGGCGCCGGATTTCCCAGCATTATTTAAAAAAAGATCAGAAATTATATATAAAAAAACAAGTTTTTTAACTGAAAGTAAGGAGGCAACATCAAAACTTATAACGACAGAAAATATTACGTATATGATTGGGCTCACCCCCTAGTCAATACCCTGCTCTTTAAGCCAAAGATTATTTAGTACTTTCATAAGAACTATTTATTCTAATTAACAGCATTTGTGATTAAGGGGTCATTTTTAAAGAATCGGAACAAAATTCGAACTTTAGCTTGCAGAGCAAGGTATTGACTAGGGGGCAAACCCTCTAATATAAGTATTAAAAATATATGAATATAGAAGTTCGTTATGTAAGTTAATTCGTAAGTTACGTACATTTATTACTAATAAAAACGTTCGTAAATAAAATTAAAGAGGTTTCAAGAAAGCCATTTAACCAAACAAAAGTAAAATTAATATTCAAATTTTGTTTTAATTATTCATGTACGGGGAGCCAAAATAAAAAACCTGCATTAATTCAAAAACGTTCAAAAATTAAATAAAAAAAAAACAAGTTTTTTTAACTGAAAGTAAGGAACGACATTAAAACTTAAAACGAACAGAAATTATTCCGTGCATGAAAGGGGCTGTCCCCTCCTCAACGCCTCACTCTTTACATTAAAGTTTGACTTTCTCACAACTCTATTTTTTTTAAACAATGAAAAACTTTAGCATAAAGAGCAAGGCATTGAGGAGGGGACAGCCCCTTTCATGCATGGAATAATTTCTGTTTGTTTTAAGTTTTAATGTCGTTCCTTAGTTCAGAAGGTTTGTTAGGGAGACTATCAACAATAAAGCTAAAAAACTTCATTTTTTGTGAGGTAGGAATCTGAGGGGATGCAGGACTAGATTAAGCAAGAACCAAAGAACTGATAATATTGTTGGATACAGCACTATGAAAAAACAAAGAAGAAACAGCAAGTTATTGCTGGTTGGCAGCAAGGTTGCCAAGTTATTGCGCAAGAAACAAAAGAAAAGCAAACATTAGTGGTGCAAGTCCATAATCACTTAATCAATTAAATAGATTGTTATACTTAAAAAATGCAGCTGTCTGTAACCTTTACTATTATCTTTTCTCCTATGAATTTTACCTTGGCAAGGATACCATTAATTGCTATTTCTACTAGCCATGGGCATTAAAATCAACAAATAAAAATAGCCTACCATATTTCTTGCTGGAACCCTGTCTAGTTGTTCCTGTAGCTGTGAGTAGGCCTGGAATTTATCTGACTCACTATTATCTTCATTAGTTGTTTCTACACGGGGATATGCAACTATGACTGGTACACTTTTTATTATAAAATGAGCAACTAGAATCCTATTATTAATACCTTCCAAGTCTTAAAAAGACTTGACAGTTTCTTTTACTCAGATTGTTTTTGCTGTTTGCCTATGCACACCATTCTTCCTGCCTGAGTAAAACAAAAATCTATATCACCTAATTTCACATTTTTAATACTCAGATAAGCTTCTGAAACTCCTAATAAGTCCAGTGTAAAATGTCTGAATTTGTCAGTCAAAATATTGACACAGTAGTCATTTTTAAACATTCCAACTTACAGTTTTCATATTCTTGAAATCATTGAAATTATTATGGCCTGAGCAAAAGCAATTATCCCAAGGCCAGTACAGGAGACACTCAGCATCATATCCAAGATAATTTCAGGACCCCTGCTAATTATATACAGAATAATTTGTATCAATTTCTAGTTTTAAAATTGCTCTTTACCTTCAATTGATAAAACTTTTTTTTATTTAATTCCTATAGAAGATTTCATCTCCTATGCTATTAACATTAATTTGGGTGCCTTAAGCAATAATATATGTTAGCAGGCTATTTCAGTATAGTGAGAAGGATATTGATTAGTGAAGATTTAACATCAACAAAATGAGTGAAAAAAAATATTGGCCAGAGCTAAGCCAAGTTTTAATAAAACAGAAAGGAAGACCACATTAAAATGACAAATGTTATTTGCAAGAAAAACAATGTTGAGGGTAAAGGAAGAAATTAGTTTAGTCATTTGTTCAGTGTGTGGTCAGGAGTTAAGCATGGTTTTGTCCTTTTCCTGTTTTTATGTATTATTTGGATTGGATTTATCATAGGGAACATGACAAAGTCTATGGGGAACTGTGGTATCAAATAGGAAGGAAAAACTCCCCTACATTTAGACTATAAACTTGATTTGAAAGTTGATAAAAATGTTGATAAAATGAATTTTAGTAGGCTATTTTTTAAAGTAGTTTTAAGACTTACAAATGCTAGATTGACTGAAAACTGAGAGACATATCTTGAGGATCAGAATTTTAAGCTGAATTCAAGTAGGTCTATAATTGAAGGCTTTAAGGTCTATAATTGAAGGCTTAAGATTGAATGTCTGAGAAAAGTGATTACTAAATTCAGAAAGAACATAAAAAAAGGGATCAAGTTGTATGCTCACCTTCTTTGTAGGTCAGTAATACAATCTGCCAAAGTTTGGTAAAACTCTATTTTAGCTGCTTTTTCTAGGCTACCTTTAAATGGGGTTAGGTTAGGAAAATGAAACTTTCAGAAATAAATCCAGAGCCAAAAAATATTCTCTGGGAAGATATTGCCAAGCATTCATGATAACTCTTGTACCTTAAATTGCAGCTAAGAGCAATCTAAGTCTTTTAAGTCTTAGAAAACTTGTCTCTTCTATGTCTTAGAAACTTGCCTAGAAAGGTCTACACCTATTAAATTTTTGACAAAACAACATTTTACCTTAATTTTCAGTTATTAGTTTCTTTTTCCCTGGTTTTAGCTCATAAAATACAATTCTTGTTATTTGAGTAGAATTTTAAGCCATATCAATGGGTTTTTTCTAAATTTCGAAAATGAATGTTGTGAAGCTGAGAACAGTTTTTTTGTACTTCCTTTAAGCAGAAGATATGTTTTGCAAAGTTTCATCTTTATAACACAAAGACTGTTTGATTTTTTCCTGAAAGGATTGAAAAGACTTTTTATCAAAGGTCACCGCCTTCTAGAAGGAGTGAAAGTAGGTACTTCAAAATACTTTCCAAGGACCTACATTAGTCTCTGGACCCATCCCTGACTTTTATTTTCCTAACCTAACCCATTTCCAAGATGGCAAACAGTAGCAAAACTAGAATTTTACCCTCTTTTCTTCAAACTGATTGAATGGTAAATTTGGAAAATAGGAAATTCATTACATAGGCTGTACATGATTCAGTGTAGCCAATATGTTTGACCATAAGGTCAAACATATAAGGTCTACAGGTTCTTCAACCTTAGTAGCTAGAAGATGCAATTTAAGGTAATTTAAGGTAATAAGGAGATGGGGGGTAGATTTGGTAAAATTCTACTTTAGCTACTTTTGACTATCTTGGAAAGGGGTTAGGTTAGGAAAATGAAACTCTCAGGGATAGGTCTAAAGGCTAAAGTATGTCCCAGGAATGTATTATGAAGTACCTACCTCCACTCCTTCTCCCTCTAGAGGGTCCTGACCTTTGATGACCTCTAAAAATATGTGAGTTATAGAATTGAAACCTTGCAAAATAGATCTTCTGCTTAAATGAAATACAACAAAATTGTTTTCAGCTTCACAACTTTGCTCAATCCCAATTTATAAGGTTTTAAAGATATGCAAATACAATTCCTAAACTTTGGAAATAAAACATTGATATGGCTTAAAATTCTGCTCAAATAACTGAAATTACATATTCAGAGCTAAAGCCAGAAAAAAAACAACTGATAACCAAAAATTAAGGTAAAATGTTGCTTTGTCAAAATTTCAATGGGTATAGACCTTTCATGTAGGCAAATTTCAGGACCCTCTAGAGGGAGAAGGAGTGTAGGTAGGTACTTCAAAATACCTTCCTGGTATATACTTTAGTCAATATATACAAAATCATATTATTGAGTTAGGACTAAAGTGAATACACCATTTGATGCCTTTTTTTATGCTGATTATGAATATAATAAGCATTTCTATCGGAAATGAATTTCAGCCCCCCCCCCCCTATATACACCAATTCAGGGTTAGGTTAGGTATAGCCTATATAGGGGGGGGGGGGGGCTGAAATTCATTTCCAATAGAAATGCTTATTATATTTGTAATCAGCATAAAAAAAGGCATCGAATGGTGTATTCACTTTATTTGAAACTCAATAATATGATTTGGTATATATTGACCGGGTTAGGTTAGGTATAGCCTATATAGGGGGGGGGGGGCTGAAATTCATTTCCAATAGAAATGCTTATTATATTTGTAATCAGCATAAAAAAGGCATCGAATGGTGTATTCACTTTATTTGAAACTCAATAATATGATTTGGTATATACTGACCAATACTTTAGCCTGTAGACCCACCCCTGAAAGTTTTATTTTCTTAACCTAACCCCTTTCCAAGATGGCCAAAAGTAGTTAAAGTAGAATGGTAAATTTTTACCAAATCATATTATTGAGTTACAACTAAAGTGAATATACCATTCAATGCCTTTTTTTATGCTCTTTACAAATATAATAATCATTTTTGTTGGAAATAAATTTTAGCCCCCACCCCTATATATAGGCCTACCAATTCAGGGTATATATTTGCACATAAGGGGGGTGGGGGGAAAGTTTCAGCTTACCTCTCATATACATCAGAAATAAAATCACCCCACCCCCCTAATGTGCAAATATATACCCTGAATTGGTATATATAGGAGTGGGGGCTGTCTAACCTATATACTGTATATGTCTAACCTATTACTGAATTTGGTTACCTTACCTTTATTGACTTAGGCTAGCATGCACTGTCAAAAGCAGAAGTAACCGGGGCTATTTTTTGTCCATAAACCAAGCAATAAATAACTTTAATTGAATTATAACTTGAGATTTTAACAATTTGAGGAAGTAGGCTACTCAGTAGTGTTGGGCGATATTCGATATCGATATCGATATATCGGACGAAATAGCGATATCTAATATCGAAACGCAAATATTGATGTCGAAAACGATATTTCGGAATTTTCTTGTATTTTCAGCTTTTCTCGCCATCTACTCGTGAACGACCAACAGAAAAGGTCCCACAGCAAAAAAGTTTTCCAAATCTTCCAGAAGAAGAAGAATAACCTATGAAATCCAATGACTCATAAGACGGAGCTAATGAATGCTCCAGAAACGTTGAAATAAACAACAATGACATTGTCATTCCTTATCATTCCACAGTTTGTATGTTTTTTAATGGAATGATTGAAACTTTTGTTAACTAACAGAGGAATGTGCGATTTTATCTAGTTTTATTTAGAATTTACCGCAATTTTCAAAAAATCATAACATGTCTGTGTTGGTAAGTACATTTTTATGCTGGAAGTGCTATATCCTCCAAATATGTGTAATTAGTCTTAGTTAACAAGTTTTCTTGTCATATTTACAAGTTGAATCAAGGAGGCACACTTGTGCCTCTTTAAAGAGGCGACCCACCACAATGTTAAGCGATATCCGGTCCTAGAGGTCGCAGAGAGACGGAGGTGATTGCACTTTGTAGCCCAAGCTCAAACTAAGAAACGTGCAAAATTTCATCCTCCTCTTATTCTTTTTATTGTTTAAAAAAAAAGAATTGCGAGAAAGTCAAACTTTAGCGTAACGAGCGAGGCGTTGAGGAGGGCACAGCCCCTTTCAAATACGGAATAATTTCTGTTCGTTTTAAGTTTTAATGTCGCTCCTTACTTTCAGTTTAAAAAAACTTTTTTTTTATTTAAAGGTTGCGAAAGTGGGGGGTTTGGGGTGCGGCAGCCCCCCAACTGTACCTCCTAATCCCTGTACGTTTTAAGGTTCGAACTTGTGACTCAGCCTCTTTAACTCTTTAGAAAACGTATTTTTTTTTCAAATAATTTCATTAAGGGTCTCCTAGAAGGGTCGTGATTCTACCTGGTTGATAACAAATTAGGCTATATGAAAACTTTGTGTGGAGTTATAGCCTAGTAAAGTGTTGCTGGAACAAAGGCAGTCACGCCCCCTGTTTGAATGAGTCACCCTTAGGTTTATGTGAAATTCCCAGTAAGATTCTGGAAAACTTTTATAAAACTAATACAAACTTAACCTAGACTAGGCTATAGTGGAGGGGTTATATTGGGTAAAACCTCCCAGTGCTTGGCTAATGCATAATCTTTGACAAGTAGGCTATCCTGATCAAAATACACTCCTCCTAAACATTTAAAACAGGCTCCCAATCTTGGGCACAATGTATAAGTTTAGGCTGTTGGTATTGGTGGTAAATTTGCAGGTGGCACAATAATTTAGCTAAGATGAAAGCAAATACATCATTTGATGCCTTTTTTATGCTCTTTCATAATCCAATAATTGCTTCTGTTGCAAATTGCATCTTTAGCCCTTAAAGGGGTCCTGAAGGTATTTTATATGAATTATGAAAGAGCATAAGAAGTATCAAATGATGTTTTCACTTTCATTCTAGTAGATTATAAGGTCCACTGCAAAGTTACCATGAAATTTACCCACCCCCACCAGCCTAATGTGCAAATATATTCCCTGAATTGTTGACAGCAAAGTTCCAAATTACAAAAACCAGTGCTACTTTTGTTGACGGCATTTGAAAACTTGAAACATTAGGAAAACAGTTTATATTTGTGTTGCCCAATAAATGAGGTTTGATTGTTATTTTTTGGAATATATTACTCTTGAATAACTTATTTATAAATTAGTGATATGTTTTTAACAACTTTTCAGTAACTTAACTACTGTTGATAACTTCTTTGTGTGGTTAAAAAAATTAAATACCTTTGGGGCCCCTTTAAGGGCTCAAGATGCAACTTGCAACAGAAGCAATTACTGAATTATGAGGGATGTCACCCCCCTGATTGAAGGGCAGCCCAGCTTACCTAGCAATCCTAGCAAATTTGATTGTGAGGGGTGCTATTGATGATACTGCTGACTTGTCACCCCTTGTCCAAAAAGCTAGGAACATAGTCAGCTTTTTCAGACGTAGTGTTGTAGCTGCCGATAAGTTGCGCCAGGTTCAGATCTCTATTGACAATGTTTGCACCAAAAAACTGATACCTGATGTGACCACTAGACGGAATTCGCTTCTCACTGTGTTGCGTAGTCTACAAGATTTGAAAGAGTCGGTACCAAGTTTGCTTGTGCTTCTCGGTAAAGTAGATCTCCTACTCACTGAAAGTGAGTGGGATGTTATTTCAAACGTGATCGCGGTACTTACACCTTTTGACGAGGTCACAATCGAGCTCTCTTCTGAAAGCTATCCCTCCATCTCAAAAGTCCTGCCTTTATCCAAGATTTTGAGACGCCACCTTGTTCAGGTAGATTGTGGTGGATTTTCAAATGTCACCGAGGACCTCCACAAGGCTTTGATGGAGAAAATGCAAGCTAGGTTTATAAGCCTCGTCAGGTCACACCCGTGACGATTGCCACATACCTTGATCCACGTTTCAAGAAAATGTAAATTTCCCTGACGATCTTGTCTCGGTTTAGGGCAAAATAGCAAGAGAGATGGATTTGGCCTTGCTGTCTGCTGAATCCGTAGCAAGCAGGTACAAGTACCGTCACAAACCCCGCGAGACAGCATCGACAGGCTCATGACAGTTTGTGGGGCTCACACGACGAAGTTCTGGTAGTCAACTCAGGACGTGGTTCGACAGCAGCCGAGTCTATCATGGCTCTGCAGCTTTTTAACAGGGAATTTGTAGTTCCAAGAAAAACGGATCCACTCAAGTGGTGGAATTCTCGCAACATGGGCTCTCAGAAATATCTGTACGAGGTTGCCATGAAATTTATGTCTGTGCCCGCCACCAGTGTCCCTTCTGAGAGAGTTTTTTCCAAGGCCGGTCAGTTGATCACCGAGCGGCGAAACCGACTCTCTGGGAAAAACATTGACATGTTGCTGTTTTTGAATAGCCAAATATAGCCGCGTTTTTTTCTTGAGCCCAAGTAGTTTCATGTCTGGGTTTTCGTGATATTCTTTCATATAATCGAAGTTGGTTTTTTCATTGTTCGATGTTGTATTATTCGAAGTTTTTTATAAAAAAATGATGCAAAATACTCTTTAACTACGATTTTCATTATTTAACTTTGGCAAAAACAAGAGTGTATCGGAGCCAAAAACGGTTCCGAAATATCGATATATCGAGTATCGAAAGTGAAAATATCGATATATCGATATATCGAAAAATCGAAATATCGCCCAACACTAGTACTCAGTTCTTTTCTGCAGGGTTGCCACCAGACCAAAAAATTTCGTAACGTCCAACTCTTAAAAACGTAACTTTTGTCGTAACTTTTGATAGGAAAGTCTCTTTTCAAGGCAGGGTGCCTTAATTTCGCTATCAAGAGCAGTACTTAAAGGGGGGAGGGGACATTTTATGCCTGTATAATTTGGAAAATATATTTATACGAATCTCATTAAAAATCCTCCCTCCAACTTTTGAAAGGTGCCTAAAAAGTATACAATAATAACAATTCATGCTTCTTTACCTTCAAGAAATTCCTATTTATTCATCTGTAAGCGCTGCTTCCAGTTTACCTGCACAACAGAAAGACCCCCCCTCCCCCGATGTGTATATAAAACCCCAAGCTACTATTTTGCTTATCTTGTTGTTGTTGTTTTTTTATTACCATTAATGGTGTTTTAAACCAAAAGTTGATCAGTAATACATTCAAAATAAAAGCAAATCAATAAACACAGGACACCTTAGAGTTTTGAAGAAAAGAAGAAAACCAACTAGATTTTTTATTTTATTTATTTATTGTTAAATTTCAATAAAAACGATCTTAATAAATGCAGCTTCTTAAAAAGACCCAGAAAATCATTTTAATCGCTCCCTTCCCGTCTAATATTTTAGATTGGCTCGGTCTCAGTCTCACCTCCTCTAGCTTCAAATTTGCATCGCTCTAACATGACGATTTAATCAATTCCGAGTGATAGAGTTTTTGTTTTGTTATTATTTTATCGAACAAAAAATATTTCAATCGTTGTCTTTAGTTCCTATAAGAAACAATAGTTATTTTACATAATATGCATTTTTCCGTTTGTAATTTGAATCGTGTCTCCCAACCAAAAGAAAGTAAGAAATAAAAGAAGAGTTTACACGATTCAGCCCCAAGAATGTTACCCTAAAGCTCTTTTGATGGGTCTCACAAGTCCAGGCACGTACAAAGAATTTTTAGGGGAGGAGGTCAAAGAATAAAAAAAAATTAAACTCATTTTCAAAATGAACCAAAAAGTAGAGAATTATTTTTGTTTTCTCAAGAATATATAAATATAAGCGAACATGAGGGGCACAAGAAGTGTTGGGTTTTACATAACATAAACACCAAATCTATTTAGGTTTTAAATGCATAAACGGAAAAAGTCGATGAATTGAGGAAAACAAACAAAACAGATCAAATATGCAAAAACGAATCGATTTTTTGCCCCGAATTTTCACTTATATTTAATATTTTCAAATTTTTAATTTTCAAATTAAAAAAAAATATAAGGTCTCATCCAAGATTACAACCTAAGTTAACACAGCCTCGGGATATGCTCTTACCGTTGTGCTATACTGATAAAAGTGGGAAGTAACTCAAACTCAAAACGAGCAGAAATTAACATTAGTTGGGCGCAAAGCCCCTATGCCTTTCCAAGGCCAGAACAAAATTTCACTTTACTGAAAAAAATAAAAATGTTTTTACTTTTATAACTTTAATAAATCAAATAATATTAACATTTTGATTACTAAATATAATTATATGTATATTAAACTGACAATGCACATTCATTTGTATTTTTTCAGTAAAGTGCAAATTTTGTTCTGGCCTTGGGAAGGCAAAGGGGTTTTGCACCCAACTTATGTTAATTTCTGCTCGTTTTGAGTTTGACTCGGTTATTTATTGTAATTTCTGTTCGTTTTGGGTTCATTTATTCATCGATGCTCATTTGTGGTAGTTTTACGTTTGGTAGGATATTTGATTTTATTTTTGCTCTTTTTTTGTTTAATGGAGTTCTTTACTTTTCTTTGAAAAACTTATTTTGTAGAAAAAGTTTTTTTAATTAATTTCTGTTCGTTTTATATTGACATAGTCTTTTCGGGGAAAAAGAAAATAATACTTTAAGTCTTTTCGTTTTTTAAAACTTTTTAGTTTGGCTTGCTATTTGCATGCTGGAGAAAAATTTTCAGCAATTTTTAACAACATACAGCCTTTTAAAAATTTGGACACAAATAATACTGATTAACTTAGTTTCATACCTCCTCTAGTTGACCTGAAATGGAAAACTTGATACCATTCGCAAAAAAATATGTTTACTTTCTTTGATAGCTTGGATACACTTACGCTATTTTGATTTGGTAACATTTTAAGAGCAGAAGTAGCCCTGAAAGTTTGAACCTAATACCCTCAGTCGTTCTTGGTATACTGCTGAGATGCCTTATTGGGAATTAGCATTATCACAGTGCATTTTGATTTAATCTTAAGGCAACATTTAGTTTTTAAACATAATGGACAAATGGGAGGGTGGGAGAGGCAGGGGGACTAGTTGCCCTTCAATCACTTTCGACTATCAAAAAAGGCATCAGCTCTTTCTATTTTCAATCAAATGGGCCCTTTTCGAAGTTCCCACGACAACTCCTTCGATACAAAATGCCCTGGTCTAAACAACAACAACAAAAAATAATACATTATACCCACATCGATCTTTTGGGTTTTATTTATTTATCGATGCTGATTTGTGGTAGTTTCATGCTTGGTAGATTATTTGATTTTATTTTTGCTCTTTTTTTGTTTAATTTTTTTGATACTCAATACTTTTTCAAGATGTATATACATTAAATTTGAGTAAATATGATTAATAAAAATCAAAAAGAGGATTAGTGGCTATAGTAGACAACTAGTAAGTTGGCTATTAGTTTCTCACTTGCTTGCACTATTTACAAGTAATATTTGACTGATATTAACGAGTAAAAGAAACTGGCGAAACCCTAAAAAAAACCGTACCTAGATCTCTACCTCTTGGATGGTATGGAAAGTTTTTTTTTTTTAGTACACAATATATGTTAATTTTATACATGTAAACCACGGGCTCTAAAGGAAGCTTAGTGGACCATACTAAATATTTATAAAAAAAATATTCATTCATTAAATTTGGCTTACTAAGAACCTGTTTTATTTAGTTTTCATTAAAAACAATTTTTGAAATTTTCAATAATTGTTTTTAATGAAAATTAAACGAAGGATTAGTGGCTATTGGCGATACCTCTTTAAAAAAATGCGCCTTGACCTCTACCTCCTGGGGGGTGCGGAAAAGAGGTCGTGTGACAAAATGATGTTCTTTGACATTTTTCTAGGTTGAAGAAACATTGTCAAAAAAGAAGGCTGAAAAAGAGAACAAGGAGGTTGTCTAAAAAAGAGAAGCGAATCGGGAAGAGCTGGAACCAATCAGGAATTAAGTCGCAGTATACTTCATCCTTTTAAAGACATAGGAAGAAACCGAAGACGACGGTGACGGCAATGTTCTTCTGTTCCGAAGACACAATCGCGATGAAATTTCCTTCGTCGCCGCACTTGCCAGCAAGTTATTGTCAATTCCTATGACTAGTGTGACCGCAAAAAGACTATTTTTGGTGTTAGGCCTGATAGTGACTATGATAGTGACTTAGAAAAAAAATGGCCTCAGTCCACACAGAGTGGGTAAGTTGATTTTCATTCACGATAGCTATAGCCACATCCCGCAGTTCTAATATACTTTTGAAGTTTGCCTGAAGGAGTTTCTTTTCGACGCACTAATATTCAAAGATAAATGATTAATTTTGTGATACGGTATTCGAAGTTTTGTATACAGTAATTTTCGAGAAATAAAAATTATACTAATTTTGATTATTAATTCTGTTAGAAAAACATAGCTCTTAGATATTTCAAATATTCTGCAAGGATTCTGAAATTCCACAGCCATTTCGTTTTTACCTGATTTCTACTTCTCTTGATGAATAATGAAGAAGACCAGCGTCCAGCTAGCGACTCGCAAAGTTTCTACCTCATGAATAGGTAGAATATCTTGTAAATAAAAACTGGATTTGAGGAAGACTAAAATCTATTCTATAATTCATATACAACAACTTTCTATGTAAATCTTATATGCCCCAAGGGGACAACTTACAACCCTTGCACTGAGGGCTCTGAGGGGTTTATCATCCTAAAAGACCTAATTTCCAGAACTTTCAACAACGTTGAACAAAATGGAAATCTCAAAATTTTGATTGGATGTGTTTGGGAAAATGGTGGGCATGAGAGGGGCGTTAGTCATTATCCAATCACTTTCCAATATTAAAAAAGACACGAGCCTTTTCCATGGTGTTTTAAATATGTTTTAAAAACATATTTTCTATCTGGAAACCAACTACGCTGAACAAAATGGCTATCTCATAATTTTGATTGGATGTGTTTGGGGGAATGATGGGCGTAGGGGGGGGGGCTAGTTGCCCTCCAATCACTTTTGACTATTAAAAAGGGAACTAGAACTCTCAATTTCCAATCGAATGAGCCCCTTTTGAAGTTTCTACGACAACCCTTTCCATTTGAAGTGCTCTGCTCTAAAGGAAAAAAATAATACATAGTCCATTGTGCCAACATCGGTCTTATATGCCCGACTATTAAGAATGGAACTATCCCTTTGAATTCCAATCAAATGTGCCTGTTTTGAAGTTTCTACGACAACGCCTTCTACAAAAAACATATATGCCCCCAGGGCATAACTTAAAACCCTTGCCCTGAGGGTTGTGGGGGATTGTCCTCCTCAAAAACATATTTTCTATCTGGAAATCAACTATGCTGAACAAAATGGCCATCTCAAATTTTTTATTGGACGTGTTTGGGGGAATGATGGGCGTGGGAGGGTTAGTTGCCCTCCAATCACTATCGACTATTAAAAAGGGCACTAGTCCTTTGAATTTCCAATCGAATGAGCTTTTTTTGAAGTTTCTATGACAACGCTTTCTTTAAAAACCTTATATGACCCCAGGGCATAACTTAAAACCCTAGCCATGAGGGCTGTGAAGGGTATCCTCCTCAAAAACATATTTTCTATCTGGTAATCAACTAGGTTGAACAAAATGGCTATCTCAAAATTTTGATTGGATGTGTTTGGGGAAATGATGGGCGTGGGGGGGGGGGGCTAGTTGCCCTCCAATCACTTTCGACTGTTGAAAAGGGCACTAGCCCTTTGAATTTCAAATCGAATGAGCCGTTTTTGAAGTTTCTACGACAACGCCTTCTATAAAAACCTTATATGCCCCACGGGCATAACTTAAAACCCTTGCCCTGAGGGTTGTGGGGGAGTGTCCTCCTCAAAACATATTTTTTTTCTGGAAATCAGCTACGATGAACAAAATGGCTATCTCAACATTTTGATTAGATGTGTTCTGGGAAAAGATGGGCGTGGGGGTCGGGGCTAGTTGCCCTCCAATCACTTTCGACTATTAAAAAGGGCACTAGAACTCTCAATTTTCAATCGAATGAGCCCCTTTGAAGTTCCTACGACGAACACTTCCATATGAAGTGCCCAGCTCTAAAGGAAAAAAAAAATAGTACATTGTGCCAATATCGTTCTTATATGCCCTCGGGGCATAACTTAAAACCCTTGCCCCGAGGTTTGAGGGGGAGTGTCTTCCTCAAAAATATCATTTCTATCTGGAAATCAACTACGCTGAACAAAATGGCTGTCTCAAAATTTTGATTGGATGAGTTTGGGGAAATGATGGGCGTGGGGGGGGGGGGGCTAGTTGCCCTCTAATCACTTTCGAATATTAAAAAGGCCACTAGCCCTTTGAATTTCCAATCGAATGAGCCTTTTTTGAAGTTTTTACGACAACGCCTTCTATAAAAACCTTATGTGCCCCCAGGGCATAATTTAAAACCCTTGCCCTGAGGGTAGCGGGGGAGTGTCCTCCTCAAAAATATCATTTCTATCCGGAAATCAACTACGCTGAACAAAATGGCTATCTCAAAATTTTGATTGGATGTGCTTGGGGGAATAATGGGTGTGGGGGGGGGGCTAGTTTCCATCCAATCACTTTTGACTATTAAAAAGGAAACTAGCACTTTGAATTTCCAACCGAATGAGCCTTTTTTGAAGTTTTCTACGACAACGCCTTATATAAAAACCTTATATGCCCCCAGGGCATAACTTAAAACCCTTGCAGTGAGGGTTGTGGGGGATTGTCCTCCTCAAAAACACATTTTTATGTGGAAATCAACTACGCTGAATAAAATGGCTTTCTCGAAATTTTGATTGGATGTGTTTGGAGGAATGATGGACGTTGGGGGGGAGGCTAGTTGCCCTTCAATCTCTTTCGACTATTAAAAATGGCACTAGCCACCCCGGGTTCAAATCGAATGAGCCCTTTTCGAAGTTTCTACGACAACTCCTTCGATACGAAGTTCCTGTTGGAGAAAAAAAAAATATATTGTGGCCACATCGTTCTTTACTTAGGCAGCGCTAGCGCGCTGCCTATGATTAAAAGTAAAAATCACAGTCTTGTATTGTCCAGTGTTAATTTAAAGCTGAAATTTTGGAAGGGTAACTACTTTCCAGGAAGTTCCAACGTTGGTTGACTTCAAGATGAAGATTTGAAAGAAACTTTCCAGGAACATCTGAATTCTAAACTGGAGAGTTTAAAATGTGACAATATAGAAGACAGAATAACTTAAGGAAAATATTTTCTCAAGTTCTTGATGGTGTCTTAGGGAAGAAAGTTAACAATGCAGCTAGAAAAAATAGTGGAAATGCTTTATGTATAATAGAGAGAAGAAGGTTTTTGTACAAGTACTATTTGAGTGACAGTTAATATGAAAATAAAAGGAATTTAAAGAAAGTTGAGAAAGCAATAAAATGTGAATGAAGAAGATATGAACTGGGGACCATGTAGAAAATTGCCAAAGATCTTGGGGATGCAGTCACAATTAGCACTATTAAGTCATGGTCACAGGTAGTTGCAGTTGCAAAATACTCTAAGTTTCCGTTATATGCTGTTGCATGCAGTCCCCGTTGTAGTTATAAGTATTCTCTGTCACAGTTGCAATCAATAACAAGTACTTGCAGTTGCAATTAGTCACAGTCAAAAGTAGTGGCTGTGACAGGAGCCAGTGTTTCCCCCCTTGATAATTCCCCCACATACTAAATTCAGAAGCCAAAGAGAAAGTACAAAATACATAACTAAAAGAGCACCTTTCAATGCCCAAATTGTCCATGAGCCTTCACGTAAAAATATATACGGGTCTGAGGGGAGGGGACACATTCACAGCAACTAGGGGTGGCAGTTACGGACTTGAACCACTCCCAGGATACTGGTAGTGAAAAGAAACTGCTTTTTCCAAAGATACGAGTTAATTTAGCCTACTGTAGGCTATATAAGAAATTGTGCAATAAAAGAAGACTGAATTAGTTAAAATATTACAAATTAATATCTGGATGGGTGTAGCCTAGCTATAATGAAATAAATCTTACAAATTAAAATATCACACGACTAATTACCTTGTGAAAACAATCAGCTAAGTGAGATGGAACAGGTTTTCACAAGAATACCAGAAGTAAAATTGACCTACAAGAAAGTACTTTGATGTTACTTGAAAGAATTGTTCTTTGCTGACTTTAGAAATAATGTTGGTCAGAGATAATACATATACGGAATGAAGAAATCTGTAAGAATGGACTAAGAAAATGAATTAAGAACAACAGAGAGAATCAAAGTAGACTAAGTAGCAGTAACTGTGTTGAATTAAGTTCCAGCAGGGGTCACAGAAAAGTAGTAAAGTAGATCTTACGCAAATGCTGTATTTCTTAACCCAAAAAGAGGAGGATGATAGAAAAGAAAGAGATAAAGAAAAAATAGCCAGGGAGCAAAAAGAAGAAACAAATAGAAAACAGTTGATGGATATGATTGCATGGAGAAATTCCCAGACGCAACAACAATATCTACAATAAATCTAATGTACACCAAAAATATCCAACTGATGCGAGAAAATAAGAAAGATTAAACATTAAATGCTAAAAAACGGAAAAACATGCAAATTCGTTGATAAGGGGAGAAGATTGACAAGCCCATAAATCAATATAAGAGCCTAAGCTATCTGGTCTAAAAAACAGAATATATGATATTCAAGTTCGAAATGATAATAATCTGGTATAATGTGATTCCTCAGAGCTTTTTTTTTCAAAAATGGTCACAATAAAGATGATAAAGTAACCCATTAAAGAACAAATTGGGCTATATAGCCAATAGCAAAGCAGATATTGATTAGTTTGCAAAATAATACAAAATAGAAAGACAAATAAATGGAAAACTGGCCAAAATGGTAATTGACTCAGGTAGTGAGCAAACTTTTGTGCAAACTGACCCAATTAATAAGACATGAATAAACCATAGGGATATGGTTACAACAGTATGTTATTATGGAGATAAGCACCAATGCCTGTCAGCATGGGTTAGAATAGAAATTGCAAAGAAGGATGGCACAGTCCAGAGCAAAATGATAAAAGTAGCCTACAATGATAAAAGTACTCTTGCAGTAGATTCATTTTGCTCACACTTTCATCTAGGATGCTTAAATCATCAGATAATCTAAGTCCAGGAAAAATTTTCCTCCCCATTTGAATCCGTGTTCACTCATTGCCTTTCCTGTGCTCCTTAAGAAAAAGTCCATCAAAATGATCCATATACAAAGGGACAGAACACAACCCTGCTTAATTCCTAATTTAATTCAGAACCAGTTGCTAACCTCATTTCTTACCCTAGCCGCTGCAGTGTTATTCTTGTACATAGCTTTAATCACTTTAATGTATTTGTTTGGTATACCATACAAGCATAAGACCTTTGCTACAGCTCTTCTGTCAACAGAATCGAACGCTTGCTCTTAATCTATAAAACAGAGGACCAAAGTTGTTTGATAAATCAGGCACTTCTCACTTATTAACCTAAGAGTGGAAATTGGGTCGACACATACTATATCCTTTCTAAAACCACACTGTTCTTCTCTTGAAGCTTATTTTTAGCTTCTCTCAGTCTAAAAAGTATCATACTACTTAGTAATTTACTACTTACAGAGACCAGGCTACTGCCTCGGTAATTGCCACACTCAATCTTATCACCTTTCTTATACTGTTGTTTTATAACGGTTTTCATATGATCACTAGGTACTTCCCCTTTTTTTCAAAATCATATTCATAATCTTCAGTAACTTGTTTTTAACTTCAGAGCCACTGTATTTGAAACTCATTTACCAAACCATCAGCACCTGGGGCCTTAATATTTTTCAATCCTTCACACAAACAAATCTTCCTTCACATGAATGGCATCACAAACTTTTGTTTTCGGCTTAGCACATTCTCAAAATGTTCTGCCCATCTCTGTTTAATCTTCTATCCATCTCTGCCCATCGTTTTTTCTTATCACTACTTGTGGCTCCGTTCCGATTTTTAACTAGGACATGCCTGGATTCACTACTCCTCAATTTATTAACATGCCAGTACAATATTTTACTATTATGCCGTATAGCGGTACCTTCCAGATCCTCGGCAATTTTATCTATGGCCTCCACTTCAAACCTCCTTAGTTCATATTTTAATGCTTTCTCCACTCTTTTTTACATTCCTCTTGCTTTTATATGATCTGTGACTCAGATAATTCTGTTACAAGCCTCTTCTCTCTTTAATTCTCTCTTTTCTCTCTTAATTCTCTCTCCTTAATTCATCTTCTCAGATAATTCTTTTACAAGCCTCTCCTTTACCAACTAGGGCGTGGAAATCTCCTTATAAAAACACCGTATTTCTATCTGGGACTCTGTCTATTTGCTCCTGTAAACTGTAAGTAAAATTCGTCTGAGTCACTAGTATCTCTGTCAGTCGGTTCTACAGGGACATATACAACTGTAAATGATACCCTGAAATTTTTAGTCATAAAATGAGTGTTTTTATTCATTTATTAAAGCCCTTCCCAGCCTAAACAACACTTAGCAGCTTCCTTATTCATCATGAGACCTACTCTCTGTCTATGTACCCAATCCTTCCTTCCTAATTAAATAAACTCTATATCACCTAATTTCATGGTTCCGATCTCTGGGATATGAGTTTCTGAAACTCCTAACCAAGTCCATTTTGAATTGTCTGAATCCGCCAATCAAAATGTTGTTACGATAGTTATTTATTAATCTCGTAACATTCCAAGTTCCAATTTTCATATTCTTTAAATCATTAAAGAATTTTAATGATTAAGAAATTATTTTGACCTCAGAAAAAGCAATGGTCCCAGATGCTAGTGCAGGACCGGGACCAACAAATCTTCCTAAGTCTACACCAAAGCGCTTAAGCTGGCTTAGAACCGGCCAGAAGAAGTCCCTGGGACCTCTAGTATGAATGGAGGCTTTTTGCAATCTTGGGCTCATCTTGGTCACAAAATGTTTTTTCAGCACTATCAGCAAGAGTCGAAATCCTGGACAGACTATTAAGTTCTATTAAGTGATAATTTTCTTTGATTTTATTTTCTAATAACTGTTCAGATACTGTGACATTAATATTTGTATACATTGAAACAATGTCAAAGCTACTTATAATTGTATTTTCTGAGATATTTACGTTTTTGAGTTTTTCAACCAAATCTACCGAATTACATATATATGATTTTTGAGAGTAAAGCAAAGGTTTAAAGGCTGTACATAACCATTTCCCAATATTGGATGTGGGGGCGTTCGTACAAGCTACTATGGGCCTTAAAGGAATGCCTTGCTTGTGTAATTTTGGTAGACCATAAAACTTTGGGCAAAAGCTACCGCGGGGTAAGAAAATCATCACTTAATAGAAGCTTCAGCAGCAGGAATAGATTGTGATGTCTTAATGACCTTGATAAACTCTGTAACAAGTACTCAATGCATTTCCAATTCCGTAATTCTTTTTACCAGCAAATTAATGGCTTAGCGATGGGCGCGCCCCTCTTCGGGTTACTGGCGAATATTTATGTGGAACATATTGAAAATTGGGCATTAGATTCGTATTTTTTAAAACATGTCTTTTGGGGACGTTACATGGATGATGTAATTTCACCCTGGAACTATGGGGAAAATGAGCTTAAGGGTTTTTTAGATCACCTTAATACATACAATAGAAATTTACAGTTTACTTTAGAAATCGAAATCGCAAATAAAATCCCATTCCTAGATGTGTTGGTTATTCGTAGGTTCGATAAACTCAATTTTACTATTTATAGAAAACCAACACAAAATAATAGATATTTGCATTTTAAATCAAACCACCCCCCACAAGTTAAAAGAGCAGTCGTAATATCCCTCGTCAATCGGGCCCTAAACATTTGTTCTGATTCCCACATAACAGCAGAATTAAACTTTATCAAGGACATACTTTTTGGAAATGGGTATCCTATTTTATTTATTAATAGTGTAATTAATTGTAGACTGAAGAGACATTCCCGTAAAATTAATGATAGTTTACCATGTGATATTTCTGACAAGCCCTTAAACATAATTTACCTCCCCTGCATCCCGAAAATCACTACAAATCTTAAAAAAGTTTGCACAAAAAATAATCTGTATGTAGTATTCACAAATAATTTTTGAATCCTAAATTTTCTAAATTCTGGTAAAGATAAACCCCAGTTACTCGCTAAAGAGGGGTCTATCAAATACCATGTGATTGTGGCAAATATTATGTAGGTAGAACATACCAGAATTTAGAAAAGCGCATAAAACAGCATAAAGATGATATAGTCAAAGCTCTAAATTCTAGTATTTCCGTTGTTTCATCTGATTCTGCATTAGGCAGCCATATTTTTGAAAATCCTAGCCACAATATACTTTTTGATGAATCTGCACTTATTAGCAATGACCTAGGCATAAAGCAGGTAGTCCGAGAATCAATTGAAATCAGAATTAAGATTAATAATAATATTTCCTTAAATAGGGACTTGGGGGAATATACACTAAATGCTCTATACACAAATTTAATTAAAAATGATCTTACAAATTATTTAAAAAAAACGATAGATATTAACACAGAACCGGTCACAAAAAGACCTTTGAGGTTAGCTGCCAAAAAAGCTGGATTAGCAATAAGAACGTGTTTTTAAATTATTTTTCTTTCATCTCATTGAACCGCCTTGTTTTACCTTACTTTTAATCAGTCCTGGTTGAACTTCGCTGAAGTAAGGATGCTAGGACTGCTTTGAAAAAATTTTTAAAAATTTTTAATTTTTGGTTTTATTGGTTGCATGTTTTGTGAGTCTTTTTTCTTTCATATATTTTTGTCTTGCTGAGGACGGCCCTTGGACATAGGGCCGAAATATTCATTCAAATTATATCCACTGTCTTGCAAAAAGATTTCCCTTTTGTTCTTCGTACTTTTGTTGTTTATCTTCTGCATTGTCAAATTTTAAACTCTCCAGCATAGTACTCAACTGTTCCTGGAACGTTTGTCTCATATTCTCATCCTTAAGTCTACCAACATCATAAATTCCCGGGAGGTAGTTACTTGTCCGAAGTTTTAGCCTCAAATTAAATCCAAACACTACTAGATGGGGATTTTTACTTTTAACATCAATAACAGCACTCTTATAAAACCTAGTACTTTGTATTGATCCTGCCATTCTTTGTTTTACAATAATATAATTAATAAGGTTTGCTGTCTTGCCATCCCAAGAATACCACGTTAACTTATGGCCCATTTTATGACCAGACGCTGTATTGATTATAACTAGATAGTTATACCTACAAAATTGCAACAGTCTGTAGTTTACAGACTGCATTACTGTTTTCTTTTCTTACACCTAATTTACCTCTGCTAGGACACCATCAATCCATTTTTGTACCAACTAGGGTGTGGAAATCTCCTTATAAAAACACCATATTTCTATCTGGGACTCTGTCTATTTGCTCCTATAACTGTAAGTAAAATTTGCCTGAGTCCCTGGTATCTCTGTCAGTCGGTTCTACAGGGGCTTATACAACTGTAAATAACACCCTGAAATTTTTAGTCATAAAATGAGTGACATCATTCAATTATTAAGACCTTTCTTAGCCTAAACAACAATTAGCAGCTTCCTTATTCATCATGAGACCTACTCCCTGTCTATGTACCCAATCCTTCCTGCCTGATTAAATAAATTCTAAAGTCCCCTAATTTCATGGTTCCTACCCCTGGGATATGAGATTCTGAAACTCCTAACAAGTCCAGTTGGAATCGTCTGAATCCATCAATCAAAATGTTACGATAGTTATTAATTAACGTCGTAACATTCCAAGTTCCAATTTCCATATTCTTTAAGTCATTAAAGAAATTTAATGATTAAGAAATTGTTTTGACCTCAGGAAAAGCAATTGTCCCGGATACTAGTGCAGGACCGGGACCAACACATCTTTTCAAGTCTACACCAAAGCGCTTAAGCTGTTTTAGAACTCGCCAGAAGAAGTCCCTGGGAACTCCAGTATGAATGGAGGCTTTTTGCAATCTTGGGCCCATCTTGGTCACAACATAGTTTTCAGCACTTGGTGATGCTCTTCTATCAACAAGAGTTGAAATCCTGCACTGACAATCTCAAGCCTATACCTCCGACTCATTATCTATGTATGCCTACAAATATTAAGCTAAAGTTACTCTGTAATTTACTTTGGAATTTTGTTGCAGCAGAAATAGGAAAACATCTCCCTTTTCAGTGTTTTCATAAAGCAATTCAACCAAATACAAAACATGTTACTGGACATACAGTTTGATCAGAAACACAGTTTTTAATTTTAGAACCTTTTTCTTTTAAAGTATTTGAAGACAAAACATTATCACATTCCTAATGCTCTTTACTGCTTACGGAGTTGAGCCTAAGCTGTCAGTTGAGCCTAAGCTGTAAGCTGTCAGTTGTTTCGGAGCTTGAAAGGTGTCATTATAGCCTGCGTATTCCTAGGAACTTTTTTCTTCCACTCTGCTCTGTAAAACAAGTGTGCACCCCCAGGAAAGCTGATTTACATTAGCAAAAAATTTTCTCTTTTTCTTCTTCTGCTTGTAAAGTTTACCTTAGTGAAAAGTAAATAAAAGAACATGCTACTGTATATATATTTGGGTCTAACTCTCAACAGCGGAGGAGAGAAAAGCTGTTAAATTGTGGCACAAAAAATAATAAAAACTTAATTTGTTAGCCATAGTTTTAAAAAATTGGAGATAAAACTATTTCTTGGGATGAAGAATTATTCCTTCCTGTTGGCAGTCACGATAATATACAAAAATAAGTTTACCTTGAAAGTGGAAGCTATTATGAGACATCCAGAAATTTTGTTTGAAGCACCAGCGTCTGAAGGATTCAGCGTCTTGAAGAAAATATAAAACCTTTGGCCTGCTGTGCTTAATGTAATACTCCCCCCCCAAAAAAAAATATCGTACATGTGTCACTTGGTAATCTACATAGATTTCCAGGATTGACTTATTCAGAAAATGTCAAGAAAGCTGTACCAATTCCCACCAAGCACATAAACCGTTTGCAGTTTAAGGAAAAAAAAGAGGAACCTCCAATGGCTCCAGAAACAACAGCTTAGCAATGCTAACTTAGCAAGAAAAATTCATGTGAAAGAATAAGTCAAATTACTGTCAAAGAATAAGTAGTGATTTGTACAAAAATAATTTACAATGATTCTTTATATAATTACGTTGATCTATTTACTGGGGTTGTCTTCATGGTTTTGTAAGTGCCTGAAGAAAATGAAAATCATGTATGTGATCATGTGTTACAGTAGTGATGGAAGGGCATGAACCAAGAAAATTTTATTTTTCAGTTATGGCTAAGCATCTTTCTTGGAAGCTAAACTATATGCTATTGGATTACAACGCAATGCTGTTTAGTATTGCGTTTGTTTTTACAACGTAATGGTTTGCTTTATTGCAATGATTTTATTATTAGTCATTTGTGCAGATTGAAATTAGATGACGTAAAAGAATTGAAACGAAATTAGTTCCAGTTGGTACAAAAAACAAAAATGAAGCAATGTCACCCAATTCGGAGGGTGAAAATGACCATCCAGCGGATAGAATACTTTGTCTTACTCCCCTACTTCCAAAAAAGAAGCATTTCAGCTAGTTTTGCCTCTGCTCCTGACTAATATAAGATAAAAAGAATAGTAGCCACATTTGTTTTTGTAAGCTTTACTGTTGAATGTGTTTGTATGCCCTTTTTATTTGTATTTTGTTTTAGAAGATGAAGATGCTTCACCAAATGAATGTAAGGAGGAGCTCTTTGATATTTCAGCATATTCCTTGTCCCCTAAAGATGAAGATGATCCTCTGAATACTCTTCCTGGCATTGCAGGATCATATAAACTTGAAGCTGACACCCAGGAATCGGGAACCCCATGTCTGGATAATGAAGGTACATCTTTAACATTTTTTTTTTTTTAGCATCAAATACATCAATATTTTGTTAAGAAAAAGCAAGGACAAGAAGACTTGAAGCTAAGCATGTAAAACTGAACCTGATATATAGGAATTTTGACACATATGTTATGATGATGAAGGTGCATCATCACCAACATTAGGTTTATGCAAAATAAAATAATGCTCTGTTTGAAAATAAAAACTAGGACAGAACATTAGGACTTTAGACTAAACAAAATGCATAATTCATATTCGGAAGTAGGTCAAAATTTCGGTACTTTCGCATTAGATGGGCCCCTCTAAAGAAGTCATATAAGAGATGCTAGATGCTATAGTCAAACGGGCGTTGAAAAACCCGTTTTGATAGAAGATGATTCAAGACACCGCTGAGAGAAATACTTTGTCTAGCGTGGTTTTAATTGCGTATACGATATTAAACTGTGGTTTTTTTGGAGTTTAGATGCGAAAAAGGGTACCTAGGTTAGGTTACGTATTTAATATATGCTACACTTTGCCCCCCAATCCCCCTAATGTGCAAATATATAGCCCAAATTTGTTTCTAAACTATTATATAGTCATTCTTTTTTATTTTATTTCATTAGCATAAACCAAACTTGACTTTTTGGAAAGGCCCATCTAATGCGAAAGTACTAAAATTTCTTATGTTGATCTGTACAACAACTTTTTTTCTCAATTTAAAACTAGATGCATATTATAATTTCTATTAAACATCACTAATAAGGAAGAACTATCTACTACCTAAGATTCTACCTAGACTGAGAAAAAAACCTCTTTTCTATTTTTATTGGAAAAACAAACTGGAACATACAACAAATTTTGCAGAATTTGGCAAAGTTTTCCCTTTTTTGGAAAATATATTCTCGCTGCCCCCCCCTCCCTTGCATTTTCATCTATAATCTATATGTAACCAAACTACTACTACTACTACTAACAACTCATCGCAGCACCAAGCCGCCTGAGGCCAACACAGCTACGCACGCTCCTCCTCCACCCCAATCTATTCAAAGCCTCCCTTTTTACACCCGCCCACGAAGTTCCCATTTCCTTTAAATCTTTCTTTATGACGTCCTCCCACCCCAGACGGGGACGACCTGCTTTCCGTTTAGCCCTAGATGGTTGGCCGAAAAGAACAATCTTTGGCAATCTTTCATCCTTCATCCGCACAACATGCCCTAACCACCTCAACCTTTCTTTCATTATAGACCTAGAAAGCGGTATTGAACCACATTTTCGTATAGCCTATTGTTTGAAATACGGTCAGTCAGCCGGGTACCCAGAACAATCCTTAAGCAATTTCTCTGGAAAACATCTAGCAAATCTTCATCCGCTTTTCGAAGCGTCCATGCTTCAGAACCATATTTGACCACTGTCATCACTGTAGCTTCTAAGATTCTAATCTTGGTTTGCAGACTTATCTTCCTATTCTTCCAGACTTTTTTTAACTGTGAAAAAACACCCTGAGCCTTGGCTATTCTATTTTTAACATCTTCACTGCTCCCACCATCTTTACTAATAATACTACCAAGGTAAGTGAAGCTGCCCACCTGATCAATATTTTCATTACCCAACGTCACCTTTTCATCTTCACTTATTCCTAGCCTTAGTGACTTAGTCTTCCTAACATTAATTTTCAAACCAATACTAGCACCCTGAACTCGCAAAACCTCTAAAACTTCATTCATTTTGCTCACACTTTCATCTAGGATGCTTAAATCATCAGCATAATCCAAGTCTAGGAGACTTTTTCCTCCCCATTTGATTCCGTGGTCTCCCATTGCCTTTCCTGTGCTCCTTAAAACAAAGTCCATCAAAATAATCCATATAAAGGGGGATAGAACACAACCCTGCTTAACTCCTGATTTAATACAAAACCAGCTGCTAACCTCATTTCCTACTTTAACCGCAGCAGTGTTATTCTCGTACATAGCACTAATTACTTTAATGTATTTGTCTGGTATACCATACAAGGATAAAACCTTTACTAAAGCTCCTCTATCAACAGAATCGAACGCTTGCTCATAATCTATAAAACTGAGGACCAAAGGTGTTTGAAAACTTAGGCACTTCTCAATTATTAACCTAAGAGTGAAAATTTGGTCAACACATCCTCTACCTTTTCTAAAACCGCACTGCTCTTCTCTTAAAACTTTGTCTACAGCATCTCTCAGTCTAAAAAGTATCATATTACTAAGCAATTTGCTACCTACAGAGACCAGACTAATGCCTCGATAATTACCACACTCACTTTTATCACCTTTCTTATAAAGTGGCTTAATTAAGGTTTTCCTAAAATCGTTAGGTACTTCCCCTTTTTCAAAAATCATATTCATAATCTTCAATAACTTATTTCTAACCTCAGAGCCACCATATTTAAGAAACTCATTTACTACCCTATCAGCACCTGGAGCTTTATTATTCTTTAATCCTTTTAGTACTGTTGCTAATTCCTCCTCACAAAACAAATCTTCCTTCACATCCAAGGTATCACAAACTTTTTCATTTTCCTCTATATTTTTTCCTGCAACTCTATCTCGGTTAAGCAAGTTCTCAAAATGTTCGGCCCATCTCGCTTTAGCTTTTTCCTTGTCGCTAATTGCCACCCCATTCCTATCTTTAACTGGGACAAGTCCGGATTGACTACTACCTCTCAATTTGTTAACGTGCCAGTACAATATTTTACTATTATGCCCTCTAGCTGCATCTTCTAAATCCTCGGCAATTTTATCCATGGCCTCCACTTCACACCTCCTTAGTTCATATTTCAATGCTTTCTCCACTTTCCTTACATTTCTTTTGTTTTCATGCGATCTATCACTCAGATAATTCTTGTACAAGTCCTTTCTCCTTTCTATTAAACATAAAGCTTTTTCACTAATATTCTTAGCTGCAGTTCTAGCTTTCTTCCCTAATACACCTTCAGCAACTTCACAAATTATTTTTCTAAAATTATTCCAACCATCTTCCACATTATCAAATTTTAAACTCTCAAGTTTAGTATTCAACTGTTCCTGGAAAGTTTCTCTCAAATTCTCATCCTGGAGTCTACTAACATCATAACTTCCCGGGAGGTAATTACCCTTCCGATATTTCAGCTTTAAATTAACCCTTGACACTACTAGATGGTGATCTTTACTTTTAACATCAATAACAGCACTCCTATATACCCTAGTATCTTGTATTGATCCTGCCAGTCTTCGGTTTACTATAACATAATCAATAAGGTTTGATGTCTTACCATCACGTGAATACCATGTTAGCTTAAGAGCCATTTTATGACCAAACACCGTATTGGTTATAACTAGATTGTTATACCTACAAAATTGCAAAAGTCTGTATCCATTACTGTTTTCTTTTCCTACACCAAATTTACCTAAGCTGGGATACCATCTATCCTTATTTCTACCAACCTGGGCGTTAAAATCTCCCAGCAATAACATCATATTTCTACCTGGGACCTTGTCTATTTGCTCCTGTAACTGTAAGTAAAATTCATCTGAGTCACTAGTATCTCCATCAGTCGGTTCTACAGGGGCGTATACTACTATAACTGATACCCTGAACTTTCTAGCTCAGGGTAGACGGCCCAAAGACACATAACAGGAATCAATGATACGTACACAGGCCAGAAAAAAAGTTGCCTCTCATTCACAAAATGACTATGATTTAACAGATGAAGGTTTCTTTTTCCCCTTAAAATGTTGAATATTAGTTTCCAAGTTGTCTCAGACTTTTAATCTTGATTCTTACTTTTAATTATTTCTTAAAATTGACGTTGCTAGACCCTTGGAACCTTTTAAATAGTAAATCTCATGAAAGAGCTCAAAATTTGCAATATAATCTTATTGAACATATTGTGTACTAGAAAACTATCCGTCACTTTTCGTAATCGTATTACTACAGATAGTTGCTTTTAAGGATGAAAAAAAGTTAAATAAGTCCGTTGAAGAACATAAATTCTTATCCCAGGAGAAGATAGTGGTGTAACAAATGATTTCTAATTAACAGCCCTCCCTTGTTTGGAATTTGATTTTTGTAATTTTTTGATGAATTACAATCTGAACTAATTTTCTAGCCCCGCCATGAAGAAGATCATCGTGCTCTAAAGATCTTTTCTCGTTTCCACGTTCTTTAATTTAGTAAACATGAAACTTAATTTTTGTCCTTCAAACGTGTCGGAAGTAGGCACCATCTAGCAAAAGATGTCAATAAAAGATCGTAAAGATAACGAAAAATTCTAAACGAAAAACATTACCATTTTTTCCTTATTACCTTGCAGCAATTGTGCAATTTACCCCGATCTGTCATAGGTCAGGCCTGGTTATGCTTATATGAGCATATATCACAAAAGTGATATACTACGAAAAAAAAGTGATCTCTTATACTTTGACCAGCTCATCAAGAACTATTGATCAGCATTGAAAGGAATTTATCTGTATTAGATTAAAAGTAAATTTTTAAATATAATAAATATATTTACAACTTAATTACTTAGGGTTCCGAGGGTTCGGCGTAGAGAACTATAAGGCCAGGCGCTTCCAGGTTGACCTATCGCTTGCTAGGCTATTAGCTTCTTCCACCGGGATGTGGGCTTGGGTAAGGAATTCATTGGCTTTGTCTCTCCACCTAGTGGTGGAGTGTCCTCTGGGTCGCTTCCATCCGTGTAGGGTGGGTTCAAATTTGAATAAGACCCGTGCTGGGGCGTCGCGTGACATACAAAGGAGGTGGCCGTACTACCGAACAGTACGCTGGGCGAGCTGCGTTTAGAGAGGACCATCGATTTATTTTTATTATGAATCTATAAACTCAGAGTGTCGGTCATTCATATGTTCATTAGTTTAAGTGTATATGAACTTGAATAGATCCCGAGTATTTGATTTTTGGGATTCCGAGACTTTGATTTTTTACATGTCTTTTTATTTGTATTTTGTTGAAGATGTTGGAGATACATTAACAAGTGAAGCCGAAACACCCAATTCAGACTGCTCTCCAGAACATCAACTACTTCTTAGAATTTGATCCAATTTTTCTGCATCCCCCTCTGACTCCCAGGAAAAGGGTAGCAATGATGTAGGTGCGATTTGAACATACAATGTTAACTAGTCTAACAATTTTTTGCATAAACTAATTTTCAAGCCTTTGAAAAAGCAACAAAAAAAAAACGAAAGCAAACTTACAAGACTTTTGAAAATTTAAATTTTGAATATTGAATCTCAGTAACTTCATTGTGATTTGAAGTTTGGTCACGATTTCTTTTTTATAAATCAATTAAAAAATCTTTCCACAAAATATGCTTTTCCAAAAAAGTAAAGAACTTCATTAAACCAAAAATCGGCAAAAATAGAATCATATAATCTACCAAGCATACAACTACCACAAATCAGTATCAATAAATAAATGAAACCCAAAACAAGCAGAAATTAAAGTAAATAACAGAGTCAAACTCAAAATGAGAAGAAATTAATATGAGTAGGGTTCTAAACCCCATGCTTTCTAAAGCCAGAATATAATTTGTACTTTACTGAAAAAAATTCAAGTGAGTTTACTGAAAAAAATATGCAATGTCAGTTTACTATAAATATGCTGATATCTATTCCTTAAAGTCTTAATTAATTTTTGAGAAACCATGGAGTTTAGAACCCTACTCATATTAATTTCTGCTCGTTTTGAGCTTGACTCTGTTATTTATTTTAATTTCTGCTTGTTTTGGGTTTCATTTATTTATTAATACTGATTTGTGGTAGTTGTATGCGTGGTAGAATATTTGCTTCTATTTTTGTTCATTTTTGGTTTAATGGTGTTATTTACCTTTTTTTTTGAAAAACTTATTTTGTGGAAAAAATTTTTTTTTAATTAATTTCTGTTCGTTTTATATTGACATAGTCTTTTCAGGGAGAAAGACTGTGCCTCTTCTAAAGTTAAACAACCATCTCTTCCACAAAAACCTTAAATACACCCTGGGCATAACTTACAACCCTTGCCCCTAATCTCTGGGGTTTGTTTCAACCCCAAAAGCATTATTATATGAAATTTAGACTATTCTGAATAGAATGGCTATCTCAAAATTTCTGTTAGATGCATTTCGGAACAATACGATGTATGGCGGGGAGAGAGGGGGGTAGCTGCCCTCCGACCACACTGACTCTTAAAAAGAGCACTAGAGCGTCTGATTACCAGTCCAATGAGCCTCCTCCGAAGTTTATATGACCATACTTTCTATAAAGAACCTCATTTGTCCCCAGGGCATAACTTACAACCCTTGACCTGAGGGCTGGGGAATTTTTTAACCTCAAAAACATAATCTCCAGACCTTTCTGATACGCTGAACGAAATGGCTATCTCAAAAATTTGAGAGTAAGTGTTTGGGAAATCGTGGACATGGGAGAGGGGGGGCATTTGCCCCCTGATCCCTTTTGACAAATAAAAAAGGCACTAGTTCTCTCAATTTCTAATCGAATGAGCCCTTTTTGAAGCTTCTACGAAAAAATTTTCTATAAAAATCTTACATGTCCCAAGGGCATAACTTGGGACCCTTGTCCTGAGGGCTATGGGGAGGGTTGTCATCCTCAAAGACATAATTTCCAGACCTTTCAACTATATTGAACTATATGGTCATATCAAAATGTTGATCGGAAAGGATGGGCATGGGGTGGGGATGATTCTCCCTCCAATTACTTTCTACTTTTAAAAAGGACAATACCCCTCCCAATTTCCAATCCAATGACCTCTTTTTGAAGTTTTTACGACAATACTTTCAATAAAAGCATTATATGCCCCCAGGGCATAACTTACAATCTTAGCACTGAGAGCTGTTGGGAGGGTACTCAAAAACATAATTTCTGGACCCTTCAACTACATTCAACAAAATGGCTATATCAAAATGTTGATCGGAAGTGTTTAGGCAAATGATGGGCGTGGTAGGGGGCATTCGCCCTCCGATCGCTTTTGACTATTAATAAGGGCACTAGCCATCTAAATTCCCAATTGAATGCGCCCTTTTTGAAGTTTCTACGACAACGCATTCTATAAAAGCCTTATATGTCCCCAGGGCATAACTTACAACCTTAGCCCTGAGAGCTGTGGGGAGGGGGGTTTGGTTGTCATACTCAAAAACATAATTTCTGGCCCCTTCAACAATGTTCAAAAAATGGCTATATAAAAATGTTGATCGGAAGTGTTTGAAGAAATGATGAGGTGGGGGGAGGGGGGTTGTATTCGCCCTCCAATCGCTTTTGAATATTAATAAGGGCACTATCCCCAACTCAATGATGAGTTGTCCCCAATAGATCTCAATCCCCAACTGAATGAGCCCTTTTTTAAGTTTCTACGACAACACTTTCTATAAAAAACCTTATATACCCCCAGGGCATAACTTACAACCGTTGCCCTGGGGGCTGTGGGGGGGGGGTTTAGTCATCCTCAAAGACATAATTTCTGTACCTTTGAACTACGTTGAACATAATGGCTATCTCAAAATTTTGATTGAATGTGTTTGGAAAAATGGTAGGCTTGAGAGGGGGTTAGTTGTCCTCCAATCACTTTCAACTAACACAAAGGGCACTAGCCCTTTCAATTTTCAATTGAATGAGCCCTTTTGAAGTTTTTACGACAACATTTTCTATAAGAACCTTATATGCTGCCAGGGCATAGCTTACAACCCTTGCCCTGAGGGTTAAGGGGGGGGGGTATCATCCTCAAAGACCTAATTTCCAGAACTTTAAAGTACGTTAAACAAAATGGTTATCTAAACATTTTGATTGAATGTGTTTGCGGAAATGTTGGGCGTGAGAGGGGGGTCTCTTGCCCTTCAATCACTTTTGACTATTAAAAGCTCCTGATTTCAAACTCGGCCCAGGAACGAGCTAAGTCCTGGATTTATTGCAAAAAGAAGTTCTTGGTTGAAACTCACTCCTTCAGAAAGGACTTGAGTCTTCCGAAGATGAAATGCCATAGTTCCATGGTTGCGTTCTTATTGACAACAAATAAATTTCCTAACAGAATTAAGTATCAAGATTAGTAGTATTTTTATTCGCCGAAGGGGGCAAATACCCGCTCACGCCTTTCATTTCCCCAAACACTTCCAATCAAAATTTTATATATCCATTTTGTTCAGCCTATCAGAAAGGTCTGGAAATTACGTCTTTGAGGATAACAGATCCCCCCAGCCCTCAGGGCAAGGGTTGTAAGCTATACCTTGGGGACATATAGTTTTTTTTTTATAGAAAGTGTGGTCATGTAAACTTCGGAGGGGGCTCATTGGATTTTTAATCAGACGCTCAAGTGCTCTTTTTAAGAGTCAAAGCGATCAGAGTGCAGCTATCCCCTCTCCCTACACACACGTCGTATTGTCCCGAAATGTGTCTAATAGAAATTTTGAGATAGCCATTCTATTCAAAATAGTCTAAACATCATATAACAAGGCTTTTGGGGTTGACGCAAACCACAGAGATTAGGAGCAAGGGTTGTAAGTTATGCCCAGGGGGTATTTAAGATTCTTATAGAAGGGATGGTTGTTTAAGTTCAGAAGAGGCTCAGTCTTTCTCCCTGAAAAAAACTATGTCAATATAAAACTAACAGAAATTAATCAAAAACTTTTTGCACAAAATAACTTTTTCCAAAAAAAGTAAAGAACTGCATTAAACCAAAAGGGAACAAAAATAGAATAAAATAATCTACCAAGCATACAACTACCACAAATCAGTATCCATAAACAAATGAAACTTAAAACAAACAGAACTTAAAATAAGTCAAACTCAAAACGAGAAGAAATTAATCGGAGTAGGGGCCTAAACCCTATGCTTTCTAAAAGCCAGAATATAATTCGTACTTTACTGAAAAAAAATTCAAGTGAATTTACTGGAAAAAATGTGCATTGTCAGTTTAATATACATATGCTGATATTTATTCCTTAAAATATTAATTAATTTTTGATTTCTTAAAGTTATAAAAGTGAAAATATTTAAAAGAATTTTTTTTTCAGTAAATTCATTTGAATTTTATTAGTAAAGTACAAAGTATATTCTGGCTTTTAGAAAGCATAGGGATTAGGCCTATACTCAGATTAATTTTCCAGCCTTTCCAGCATTCAAAACAAGAGAGAATAAGGAGGAATTTATTTATTTTCTGTTCATCACAATTTTCTTCGGTATCTTCTCTTGTTTTATTGCACCCTTTAACTTTTCTTTGAAAAAACAACTTTTCAAGAAAAGCTTGTTTTAAAATTAATTCATATTCTTTTTTTTTTGTTTTTGTTGCTTGATTAAAAATAAATTTTTTTTTTCAGTTTCTCTCTTGAGCAATCTATATATTTGCTTATTATGTTTTTTTTTCACAAAATTTTTCAACAAATTTTAAGCAAAGTTTTAAAAGATTGGTATGATGGATGAGCACGGGGTTAAATATTAAAAAAAACGAAATGAAAATGTGCATAGTCTGTTAACTCCTTTAGTATTTAAGGAATTCTCATCCCGTAACGTTACAACCTTCAGTATTGACAAATATTCATTGACCATCCCCCTTAATATCCCTGGAAGTCTTAACTAAGAACCCTTTACTGTTGCCGGGATACTGAATCTATGCCATTTTGACAACCCTGACACACTTTTCATTTTTTTTTATTTTCATTATTTTATTTATTTTTTATTTTTGTTTTTTATTTATTTAAACTTTTCATTTATTTGTATAGTTGAAATAGTATAATAGTAGCGATAGCAGTACCAATGGCAGACACAGTAGAAGCGGCAATTCTAGGAAATTGCTGTCAAAATTTGTTGCAGTCCCAAATACTTATGATGACAGTCACAAATAGTCAAAGTTACAAGTAATCAGAGTTGTCGGTAGTCAAACTCGGTGTCACAAGAAGCCGCAGGGAAAAAGTAAATGGCAGGACTTATACCAGTGAAAATATTGATTGGTTTAAAAATACTTGATATTGATTTAAAAATACTTGATATTGATTCCAAAATGCTTGAAAAACATCCTTTTTCTATGTTATTAAAACAAATATAAAGATAACCTGAAACCAACGTTTTTTTTTATTCCATATTGGTTAAAATGGAATCGAGCTCAAAATTCTTCAAGTTCTAAATATTTTTTGAGATTTCTTACCATAGGAATAGTAAAATTGGATAAAAAGTACTATAGCCTTAAGTGATTAGGATAATTTAGCCTTAAACAAAATTTCAGTCAGCCTTAAGGTTTCTAAAGAAAAAATTTATCCTTTGACCATTTTATTTGTAAAGAGCATTGAATGGCAAGTTGAAATCACTGAATATGATTTATAAAATTATAAAGAAAAGTAAAGAGAAACTTGTGGTATGACTTGGCAGGAATGGTGTTAAACCTGAGAATTCAATACGATATAACCTATAAACTTTAAACTGAACAATTGAGGCGAGAAATATTCGGCAAATGTATATTAAACAAACCCTAAAAATTATGCTGCTTATAACAATCAAGGCTCTGCCTAGTGTAGCACAAAAATGCTAAATGTAGCCCTATTTTATTATGGGTAGCATGTGCTACGTTGAATGTAGTACTTTCTCTTGCATAACCAAATTGTAACACTTTCGTGCTTCAATTTTTCTTTATGTCTTGGAGATAATAATATGAAGTTTAAAAAGGCAAATAGTTAATGAATAAAAGCACGGACTCTCTTTTCGCCCTGTTTGATTTTTTGTTTTGATTTACAAGAGATCTAAACATTACTACCCAGGTTTGTACATTGGTACACACCAAGGGTATAGCTTCCAATGCCTGCCCCTGAGCCTCAGGGGATTGTTTTGAACCAAGAGTTTTTGTTATATGAGCCTTGAACTATTTATAAAGAAATTATTGGATACTTTCGGGGGAAAGGGCCTAGAGGGAAAAAAGGCGTATTTGCCCTTCGATCACTTTTGCCTCACAAAAAAGGCGCTATAACTTCTGATTTCCAATCGAATAAAGCACTTCCGAAATTTTTACGACTATCCCTTTTACATGAAATGCCTCTGGGAAAAAATTAAATATTGGAGCCTGATACCCTTAGTGTTGATGGGGGAAGGCTAGTTGCCATAGGATCACTCATAACTTTTAAAAAGGGAACTAAAACTTTTAATTTCTAAACGTTTGAGGCCTCTCCGAACTTAGTGCGACAAACTCTTCCGTATAACCCTTGTATACCTCCGTGGCAAAAATTACAACATTTCCCCCAGGTTTCGGGGGGGGGGGTATGTTGACTCCGAAATTTTGTCATCAGATCGTTGGACTGTATAAAACAAAATGTATATCTAAAAATTTTGATCAAATGCATTTTGGGAAAAAAGGGTATGGGCTGAGGCAGTGAGTATATGCCAGCAACTCATTTTTGCTGACTTTTAAAAAGGTGAATTTGAAAGTAGTGACCACTCTTTGGATTCAATTAGAACCATAGCCACTACTCTTTTCTTCCTTAATGGTTTAAGATCACGAAGAAGTTTAAGGGTGATCCCCTCAAGACGCAGGTGCTATTAATTTTCTTCAAGGCGCAGTTGTTTGTTATGTTGTAGGAGTTGCAAGACATGTTAAATTTATTGAGGGTGACATAATTTTGCGTCACTAGATGGATCTAACGATTTGCTTCAGTGTTATTTGTGCATCGGAAGAATAAACATCTACATCTTTTTATTTTAAGTGAAGATGAAATATTCCAAGAAGGCGTATGTACATGATAGCGTTGTAGTAGCATTGAATTTCGAGAAAGAAAAATATTTGAATTATGAAACAAGTACTAATCGCAACATTATTGGACATGTGTGCATACATCGTAATGAGAGTAAGGAGTTAAATTTCTTCGGAGTGCATAGAAAATTCAAGAAAATTGTTATAGAGGTGGATATGCGAGGGTAACATTTCCAGAGATGATAGTGCTCAAAGAGAATACAAATCTAAAACTATTAGTTGATGACGAAGGCCAACTTCCTGCTATTGCTGCTGGTAACGTGTTATTACTTGATAAAACTTATCACCATCTTATTATTACCATTCAATGAAAGGTCAAAAGAAGAAAAGAATACTCATCTTGCATTATCATGCAACATATCTTGTCTAGGTGCCGAAACTGCAATCTATGCATAAATAATGTGGTAATAGACAGAGAAATGACTGGTAAAATAGAAAGGGTATTAGCAGACAAAACAAACCCCATGCAAATGTTACTAATGCCAATTACATTTTTATCAGTTTTATTCTGCACTGAGGACGGTCAAGCGGAGGTCTTGACCGAACTGTTTGCATAATTTTTCAATTTTCACACTGGCTGTTAATTGTCCTCGTTTTCTTCCTTTCTTCGCGATTTTTTGTTTTACTATGAAAAAGAATTTAGTTTGCTGGATATTTTACTATCGAAAAACAATAGGTGTATTTTCGATGTCTGGTGGTGTCTCAGTTCTCAGTTGTCTGTTCGTCTTATTTGATGTTTTCGTTGGCCGGCAAACTGAAAACAGAGAACCGTGAGCGTTTTTCTTCACAGTTCTCTGGTGAAGAGCATTCACCAGAGAACTGGCTTTTGAAGTCAGTTAGGTCTCTGCTTAGATAGAAAAAATACGGTTGCTAGAAATAAAAATTGTGGCAAAGAAATAGGTAAGTGTTGCTATTTGCTATTTTTGATTTTTCAGCCTCTGCTCTAACTCAATTAAGCAATTAGTTCTTATGAGCAAATGTTTACAACTGAGTTTTAGGTCACTTCATGAGAATTTTACGTAAAAGACTGGAAGTCAGCAGATGTTCAAAAATATTTAATAACCTTTATTTAATTTGACCATCAGTAAGTTGATAAAAGTTCCCTTATTAGTTGTCATGGGCACTGGTTAGAAAAGCAAAGCAAAGCAGACTTTTTAGGGATAATTTGGGATGTGGGACCATAATGAGATAGGCTAGGATGACGCTTTTAAATTTTACACCTCGTCTTCCTTAATTTCCAGTTTTGATCTCAGTACTCTGGCGTACCAGAGAACTGAGGACAGAGAAGAAAAACATATTTTGTGTCAAACCAGAGACCTGAGAAAAGACAACTCTAAACAGAGTACGAAAAGGCACCCAATCTTCATTCTTTGCTAATCTATAATCGGTAGTGAGAGTGTCAAGATTGGAAATGCTTGAATTTGAGAAATAAAAATCATACAGAATCTAGTGACTTTGGAAAAAAGGTTTTTCAATGATGATTTTCAAGAGTTATCTCTTCAAAGGAAGATATTTTATCAAAGAATACTTAATGATATAATGAGAAAGGATTCTCCGCCTTTGGACTAATGTATGAAACTTTTACGTCGCGGTCCAGATGTATTTACCCAATTTATTGACATTTTAATTGAAACAAAACAAAATGATATTGTGGATTTACTTTTGAATGCTACCTAAAAATTCGTTTAAGACGCCCATTGTACATAGCAACAACAAATAAGTAGACATTTAAGAAAATCCTATCTATTCAGGTTTACTTGATTTAATGTTTGACGTCACTTGATGGCTTCTACTCCTAGAAGACATTCATTTTATTGATCGCGAGTCAGATCATTTTTGGAAGTGAGACATTCAGCATTGAAATTTTTGTTTTTACACATATCCATTACGTTTATATACATTGAGCAGCTGGTCATCCTGTGAGAATTGTACTCTTGTTGACGACTATAATGAAAAGTGTAGATTATGCAATCCATGCATATTGCATAGAGGATATGCAATGCAATAAAGACTGTAATTCCTGCCTTGAAGGTATTTATGAGTCTCACAATAGAGGCTCTCTATGCTTCAATTGTCACTATGATAAATGTGATCAATGGGAAAATACTTTTGCTGGTTTGGTTGGCAAAAACCCTAAACGTGACTTCAGTTTATTTTTAGGAGATTGGTATTGTCATGGTTTTAAATTGTTTTGGGAGGAAGAACCTGGTCAACGCTTCAATTGCGGGAATAATACGAGAGTCTGGTTTGAAGACATCGTTGTGAAGATACTGGGTACTATGATTATAAACCTAATGACTTTTTTTTGGCTGTTACAGAACATAATTCTTCATATGAGAATATCGTATGTGACTTTGCTGCAAATAAGCAAATAGAAACACATGAATTTTATAATATGAATCGAAATAGTATTATTGACTTTACGAAGGGATATAATAAAAATAAAGTTACATTATATTGTAGAAAATTTGACCCTGACCATGCATGCCAAGATAAATTCAAATTGAATCCTGATGATCTGCCGCCACATATACCGTGATTACCGATGGTTACCTATACGTTGAAGAAGAAATCTAAAGGACGAAAACTTTTTATTGTACATACAATTAATCCACAAATTCACATTGTTTTATTAATCCACAAATTCACAAACATTATAAAACTATTTCAGTCTTAGGGCAATAAAATTTATATTATGAAGGTAGGAAAGGATATTTTCCACTAGAAAGTCGTTCAATCGAGGATTGTCTTCATAAATACTGAGAAATTATTTGTAAGTATATCCCCGACATCGAAAAATAAAATATAATAGTTCATGAAAACCGAATCTTTTGGTTGCTAAATCTTGTACTCGCATCCGATTTCGAATAATAGATTTTCCACTTTGCTCAAGAAAGTTTTTTATGTGAGGCGTGTAGAAAGCATACGATAGGCCAAGAGAATCGAAAAATTCAATATTCATCGCCGTTTGAAAGATGCACAGCCAGTGTCCCGTCTTTACAGTTGATGTGCTATTGTTAACGATGATAAGGGTATTGTTAATACTTTGAATATGGTTGAGGAAATCCAAGTGTATCCAATAGAATTTGTATTTGGACATGTAGGAATCCGAATTGAATACATTGATTATTTAATTTGTGTTCATGGTGTCAAGTCTAGTAGAACACTGCCATCAGGGGTAATTTCCCAATATGTGTCACATTGATTAAGCGAGATTAATGCTATACTCTCCTCCCAGGGTTTGGCAAAGATACATCCTAAACGCACTATGCCCGTTCGTACAATACTCATATCTTGAATACCAGAGAAATTCAATACAATGATGCAATGATTTTTTGCAAACATTTCATCGGTTATAACATTTTCAAATAGTTGTGAATCTCGATCTAGGGATTGCATTCTCAATTCATTTAGGGTCCTATAGGATTTATATAGTATAAATTTTAGATTGGAATTCTCTTTACTTTACATAGAAGAGATGAAAGTCCAAACATTTCAAATTTATTTGGAGAATTTGTCCATGATGTTATGGCACTTGTGCTTTTTACAAAGGCCAAAACAAGTTTCGAAGGAATTTTGCCATTGATGAATGACGAATCGGTGCGGGTACGTGAACCCGTAGTGTTGTTTTGTCGTGGTGTCTTAGGATGTCGTTGATTCATGATTGTATGCGGAACGATCAATTTGATATAATTTCCACTAGCTCTTAATTTTTCAATTGCCTAAGCAACAGAACTCATAACCTCTTATTTTCGTACATGAAATGTTGCCGAGTTGAGAAAGTGCAGCGGCAACTACATTTCGCGAAATAAAATTGGACAGAGTAAGTTAGAGCTTTATATTAATCTTAACATTAGGAGGCAACCATTGATGTGTATGGAATATTTCATGGTTTATTTTCCCAACCAAGTGTAGATCTTTAGTTGTCGAATATCTAAGTATATTGCCAGTGTCAATGTCCGTTTTATATTCATATCCAATAGGTAAACCTCTCAGTTTTCTTATAGAACATTGGAATCATCAACATGAATTATATATAACTTGCATAGTTTGAAAGATTGTTCCTAGTGCTCACCAATGTTCCATTTATGTAGACACTGATTCGTCTAAACAAATTGTGCAGTACATAATTTTCATAGGATAACCCTTCAGCTGCACAGGGTTTTCATTGTTAGATTTTCTTGACAATCACCTACAAATCTATAAATGTAGAATTCAAATCTATGAAATAGTCTTCACTGGAATAAACTTGAAAATGAGTGTTTTCAGAGAGCGATTGCTGCGAATAAAATTTTTCTTAGTAACCATGATCTACACTCACATCAATATTTTCCGCTTTGAAAAGATTTAGAGATGAGGTGACTTAAGGATAAGATTCTTTATTTGATAAATATGGCATTTCTAGGAAAAGAAATCCTTTTTCGATCGAACTATTTTTACTCTTGTTTTTATTTTCTTCTTTGACAAGAGTGATGTTTTACGCTTCAGACCTGAACTGAGACTGATGAGTGATGCTTTTTTTCTTGCCCTTTTTTAAACTTTTTCCGCTTTGTCCTGATTTCAGTCACTCACCAAGTGATCGCGTGCCGGACCTAAGATTTTGTGAAACTCTTTCTTTAAAATCCTTCCCAGAGCCACAATCGTGTTGTGTAGAGGGCGCAAAATGCTGTGAGTGTGTGTGTGGGGGGGAGGTTTGTCATTCTCAGTGACATAATTCCCGAATCTTTTAACTACTTTGAACAAGATGGTTATCTCAAAATTTTATTGGATGTGTTTGGGAAAATGATGGGCGCGGGAGGGGGGGTTGGTCAACCTCCAATCACTTTTGACTAATAAAAAGGGCACTGCCCCCTCTAATTTCCAGTCAAATCTACCCTTTTAGAAGTTAATACGACAACTGATTCTATACAAAGTGCCCTGATCTAAAAACAAAAACAAAAAATAAATAGTACTTTGTGCCAACATCTTTCTTTACTTAGGCAGCGCTATTGCGCTGCCTTTGATTCCTTAACAGCAACATATGCAGAAGTAATCAAACATTTTGGTAATTTTTCAACTTTACATTTATATCCGATAGGTTATACACCTTTGAATAATCGTGAGATACACGTATATCGCTGCCTAAGTAAAGAACGATGTTGGCACTATGCATTATCTATTTATTTCTTTGTTTTTTTCTTTTAAACCAGGGCACTTCGTATCGAAGGAGTTGTCGTAGAAACTTCGAAAAAGAATCATTTGATTGGAAATTAGAAGGGTTTGTTTCCTTTTTAATAGTCAAAAGTGATTGGAAGGCAACTAACACCCCTTCTACGCAGAGGTCATACCCAAACTCTTGTTTGTAGTGATTTTTGTTCGTTTCAAGCTTGATTTGCATATTCTATTTAAGTTTCACTTGGTTTAAGATTTATATATTAATTTACATTAATATCTATTCTATGTTTGTTTGCATTGATTGTTTATTTTATTTCTGTTTGTTTTAAGTTTCCTTTATGGTTCAATAGGAAAATATATTTTGTCGTTTTAAGCTTGATTTTCATATTCAATCTAAGAATTACTCACCTTAAGATCTATTTATTCATTTACATTATTACTTGTTGTATGTTTTTGCTGTGACTGTTTATTTAATTTCTGTTCGTTTGGGTTTCATTTATTCTTTGATAGTAATTTCTGGTCGTTTTGAGTTTGAATTTTAAAGGTATTTTTATCTGCTGAGCTTAAGTTTAAAATGGCCGTTACTTTTCTTTGAAAAACTTATTTCTCGGAATTTTTTTTCTAATTAATTTTTGTTCGTTTTTGATTGCAAAAAGTTTCTATTTTTTAAAAATTTTTCATTTCAAAATCAAACTTAAAAAAAAAATCAAATATCCATCAAATTATCAAAACTGGTATCAAAGTAGCAATATCATAGTAAAAAATGGGTTTGTGTCAACCTCGGAGTTTTTATTATCTGAGGTTTGGACTATTTTTAACAAAATTGCTATCTCAAAATTTCTTCGGATGGGTTTGGGGAAAAAGGGTGTGGGGGGACTAATTGAGCTTCGGTCTCTTTTGACTCTTTAAAAGTGAACTAGAACTTTCTATTGACAATCAAATGAGCCCTCTGAAGTTTATACGAGTATCCTTCTATAAGAACCATATATATCCCCAGAGTATAACTTACAACGCCTGTCTCTGGGTCCTAAGGGGTTGTGTCGACCCTGGACTTTTAACATCTAATGGTTGAACTATTTTTAACAGAATGGTAACCTAGAATTTTTATTGGATGGGTTTATCCATCCGATACACCCAATGCTGTGGAGGGCGAGATCTTTTTTCACTCTGAGAAAATGAACTACAACTTTTAATTTCCATTCAAATGAACCCTCTCTGAAGTTTATACGAGCATTTTTTCATAAGAACCACATACGGCCCAAGGACATAGCTTACAAGACCTGCCCCCGGGCCCCGGTGGGGGATGTGTCAACACTGGAGTTTTTGTTATCTGACCTTTGAACTGTTTTGAAAAAATGGCTCTCTCAAATCTCTTATCGGATGGGTTTGAGGAAAATAACGCATGGAGAGGGGGACTAGATGCCCTCCGATCTCTTTTGAATCTTGAAAAGAATACGAGAACTTTCAATTTCCAATCATATGAGCCCTCTCTGAAGTTTATACGAGCGTCCCTTCCATAAACACTATATATGCCCCTAGAGCATCACTCATAACGCCTGCTTCCGGGCCCTGGCGGGTTTCGTCGACACAGGAATTTTTCTTATCTGACCTTTGAACTATTTTTAATGAAATGGCTATTATAAAAAAGTTTATCGGGTGGGCTTGGGGAAAAAAGGGTGTGTGGGGGGGGGGGGCTAGTTGCCCTCCAATATAAAAAACTGAACTAGAACTTTCAATTTCCAATTAAATGAGCTATCTCTGAAGTTCTTACGAGCATCCCTTCAATAAGAACCATATATTCCCCCAAAGCTTAACTTACAACACCTGCCCTCGGGCCCTGGGGGGCTGTGTCAACCCCGGAGTTTTCGTTATATGGTCTTTGAACTATTTTTAAAATAAGCTATCTCAAAGTTCTTATCGGACGGGTTAGAGGAAAAAAGAGCGTGGAGGGGGATGGCTAGGTGCCTTTTAATCTCTTTTGACTATTAAAAAGTGAATTAGAACTTTCAATTTCCAATCAAATGAGCCCTCTTTGAAGTTAATACGAGCATCCCTTCCATAAGACCCATATATGCCCCCAGGGCATAAATTACAACGCCTGCCCCCGGGCCCTGGGGTTTGTGTCGAAACCGGAATTTTTGTTATATGATCTTTGAACTATTTTCAACAAAATAGCTATCTTATAATTTGTATTGGATGCATTTGGAAAAAAGGATTAGGTGAGGGGAGGGAAGCTGGTTATCCTCCAATATCTTTTGACGCTTAAAAAGTTAACAAGAACTTTCAATTTCCAATCAAATGAACACTCTCTGAAGTTTATACGAGCATTCCTTCCATAGGAACCAAATATGCCCCAGGGCATAACTTATAACCCTTGCCCCTGAAGACTGTGGGGGGAGTGTCCTTCTCAAATATATAATTTCCAAAACTTTCGACTACATTGAAAAAATGGCTATATCAATAATTGGTTGGATGTGTTTGGGGAAATGGTGGACGTGTGAGGGGTGTCAGTTGCCTTAGAATCACTTTCGACTATTAAAAAGGGAACTAGCCATTTATATTTTCAATCGAATGAGCCCTTTCTGAAGTTTCTACGACAACGCTGTCTATACAAAACCTTATATGCCCCCAGGGCATAATTTAAAACCCTTGCCCTTAGGGCTGGGTGGGGGGGGGGGGTTCATCCTCAAAAACCTAATTTACGGGACTTAAAACTACGTTGAATAAAATGGCTATCTCAAAATTTTGATTGGATGTGTTTGGGGAAAAGGTGGGCGTGAGAGGGGGTTAGTTGCCATTCAATCACTTTCGACTATTAAAAAGGGCACTAGCCCTTTGAATTTCCAATCGAATGAGCCTTTTTTGAAGTTTCTATGACAACGCCTTCTATAATAACCTTATATGCCCCCAGGGCATAACTTACAACCCTTGCCCTATAGGCTGTGGGGGAGTGTCATCCTCAAAAACATAATTTCTATTGTGAAATCAACTACGCTGAACAATATGGCTATCTCAAAATTTTGATTGGATGTGTTCCGGGAAATGGTGGGCGTGGAAGGGGTATTAGTTGTCGTCCAATCACTTTTGACTATAAAAAATTGCACAAGCAACTTAATTTTCCAATTAAATGAGCCCTTTTTGAAGTTTCTACGACAACTTCTTCGATATGAAGTGCCCTACTCTAAAGAAAAAAAATAATAAATAATACATTGTGCCAACATCGTTCTTATATGCCCTCGGGTATAACTTAAAACCCTTGCCCTGAGGGTCGTGGGGGAGTGTCCTCCTTAAAAATGTATTTTCTATCTGGAAACCAACTACGCTGAACAAAATACCTATCTCAAAATTTTGATTGGATGTGTTTGGGGGAATGATGGGCGTGGGGGGGGGCTATTCGCCCTCCAATCACCTTCGACTATTAAAAAGGGAACTGGAACTCCCGGAAAAATTAATACATAAATAAATAATAATAATAAAACATTTGAGCCGTATTGTGTAGCCAATACAAACATTTGTATTGTTATTATTATCTTTTTTCCCAGAGGCACTTCATATGGAAAGGGTCGTCGTAGAAATGGAAAGGGTCGTCGTAGAAACTGCAAAGGTGGCTAATTCAATTGGAAATCGAGAGTTCTAGTGCCCTTTCTATGGGTCACCCCTTCCAGACCCCCCAGTTCTCAAAACACATCCAATCAAAATTTTGAGATAGCCATTTTGTTTTACGTAGTTGATTTCCATATAGAAATTATGTTTTTGAGGAGGACACTCCCCCCACAGCCCTCAGGACTTGGGTTGTAAGTTATGCCTTGGGGCATATAAGATTTTTATAGAAATCATTGTCGTAGAAATTTCAAAAAGGACTCATTCGATTGCAAATTCAAAGGGCTAGTGCCACTTTTAATAGTCGAAAGTGATTAGAGGGCAACTAAACCCCCTCTCACGCCACTGTTCTCCAAACACATCCAATCAAAATTTTGAGATAGCTTTTCATATTTTGTTCAACGTAGTTGAAAATTCTAGAAATTAGGTTTTTGAGGATAACAACCCCCCCCCCCATAGCTCTCAGGGCAAGGGTTGTAAGTGATGCCCTGGAGGCCTATAGGGTTTTTATAGAAAGTGTTTCCATCGAAACTTCAGAAAGGGCTCATTTGATTATAAATTTAAATGGCTAGTTCCCTTATTAATAGTCGAAAGTGATTGAAAGACAACTGAAACCCCTTCCACGCTTACCATTTCGCAAAACACATCCATTCCAAATTTTGATAGAGTAATTTTGTTCAACGTAGTTGAAAGTTTTGGAAATTATATCTTTGAGCAGGACACTCCCGGGCAAGGGTTATAAGCTATGCCCTGGGGTATATATTGTTCTTATGGAAGGAATCCTCGTATAAACTTCAGAGATGGCTTTTTTGATTGGAAATTGAAAGTCCTAGTTCTCTTTTTAAGCTTCAAAAGATATTGGAGGGTAACCAGCTTCCCCCCTCCCCCCAAACCCTTTTTTCCCAAATGCATCCGATAAAAATTTAGAGATAGACATTTTGTTAAAAATAGTTCAAAGATCATATAACAAAAACACCGGTGTCTACACAACCCCCCAGGGCCCGGGGGCAGGCGTTGTGCGTTTTGCCCTGAGGGCATATAAAGGTCTTATGGAAGGGATGCTCGTATAAACTTCAAAGAGGGCTCATTTGATTGGAAATTGAAAGTTCTAGTTCCCTTTTTAAGAGTCAAAAGAGATTGGAGGGCACATAGCTCCCCCTCCCCTCCGCGCCTTTTTTCCTCAAACCCATTCGATAAGAACTTTGAGATAGCCTTATTTAAAAAAAATAGCTCAAAGAAAAGGTAACAAAAACTCCAAGGTCAACACAGCCCCCCAGGGCCTGAGGGCAGGCGTTGTGAGTTATGCCCTGGGGGAATATATGGATCTTATTGAAGGGATTCTTGTAAAAACTTCAGAGAGGGCTCATTTGATTGGAAATTGAAATTTTTAGGTCAGTTTTTGAGAGTCAAAAGAGACGGGACGGCAACTAGCCTCCCACGCCCCTCTTCCCCCAAACGCCTCCGATAAAAATTTTGAGATAGCTATTAAGTTCAAAATTGCTTAAAAGTCAGATAACAAAAACTCAGGTGTCAACACAACCCCCCAGGGCCCGGGGGCAGGCGTTGTAAGTTTGTGCCCTGGGGCATATATGGTTCTTATGGAAGGGATGCTCGTATAAACTTCAAAGAGGGCTCATTTGATTGGAAATTGAAAGTTCTAGTTCACTTTTTAATAGTCAAAAGAGATCCGAGGGCAGCTAGCCCCTCCAAGCCTTCTTTTTCCAAACCCATCTGAAAATTTTGAGATAGGCATTTTGTTAAAAATAGTTCAAAGGTCGGATAAGAAAAACTCCGGTGTCAATACAACCTCCTAGGGCCCAGGGGAAGGCGTTCTAAGTTATGCCCTAAGGGCATGTATGGCTCTTAGGAAAGAGATACTCCTATAAACTTCATAGAGGGCTCATTTGATTGGAAATTGAAAGTTCTAGTTCACTTTTTAAGAGTCAAGAGAGTTAAGGGCAACTAGTCCCCCCCCCACGCCCTTTTTTCCCCGAATCCATCCGCTACAAATTTTGAGATGGCCATTCTGTTAAAAATAGTTCAAGCATCAGATAATAAAAACTCAGTTTGACAAACCCATTTTGTCACTTTGATATTGTTAATTTGATACCAGTTTTGATACTTTGATGTTCATTTGATTTTTTTTTTTAAGTTTGATTTTGAAATATAGAATTTTAAAAACTTGAAACTTTTTCAATCAAAAACGAACAAAAATTAATTAAAAAAAAGAACTTTCCGAAAAATACATTTTTCAAAGAAAAGTAAAGGCCATTTTAAATTTATGCTCATTAAAAGTACTTTTCATTTCATTAAAAGTAATTCAAAGGTCAGATAATAAAAATTCCTTAGTCGACGCAACCCCCCAGGGCCCGGAGGCAGGCGTTATGAGTAATGCTCTAGGGGCATAAATAATTCTTATGGAAGAGATGCTCGTACAAACTTCGGAGAGGGCTCATTTGATTGGAAATTGAATGTTTTTATTCACTTTTTAAGAGTCAAAAGAGATTGGAGGGCAACTACCTCCCCCACCCTCCAAGCCGTAAATGCATCAGATAAAAACTTTGAAATAGACATTTAGTTAAAATAGTTCAAAGTTCCAATAACAAGAAACTCCGGTGTCGACACAGCCCCCCATGGCCCGGGGGTAGGCGTTGTAAGTTTTGACCTGTGGGCATAGATGTTAGTTGTGGAAGGGATGCTCGTATAAAACTTCATAGAGGGCTCATTTGATTGGAAATTGAAAGTTGTAATTTACTTTTTAAGAGTCAAAAGTGATTGGAGGGCAGCTAGCCTCTCCCCACACTCCATTTATTTTTTCCCAGAGGCACTTCATATAGAAGGGGTCGTCGTATAAACTTCAAAGGGGGGTCATTCGATTGGAAATCGAGAGTTCTGTTCGAATATTTAAATACACGTATTTAAAACAAACTTTTAATTACTTTTTTTATTTCAAAATACGCACTTAATAACATTGTTTCTGTGTATTTTAAATACGTATCTACATAATTTTTCCAGAATTTAAAATTCAGAATTCTTTCAATAAATACATCTTTTACAAAATACATTGTTGGAGGTTCTTTGTTGTCTCTAGTAGATGTCAGTAGTCGGCAGGGCATTGAACAAAGGAGTTTCAAAAAATTGATGAACTTCGAAACTACAGAATTCAAACAGAATAGAAAGTGTTGTTCTGGTGAATTTTCTTAATGGGAAGTTTCTTACAGTAGAAAATTTTCGAAAAGATATGTTGCAGCTGAGAAAACACATTTCTTAACATTGCATGTGATCATCTCCTCCTAGGCTGCTAGCTACTGCTGCAACCCGGAATATATTTATTCTTTAATATAATTAAAAATAACACTGTCTACTACAGTGTTATAGAAAAAGGCTGTTTTTCGTAAAAATTGATTCTTTTAATTATTTATTTCTTATATTATTATCTTGTCGAAAGATAAGCGTGTATAAATATTGCATTCGCTTATTACGTCATATGTGGTTATAACCTATACGATTATATCGTCACTCACCAAGCTTGTACACGATTTGAAAAATGCACTATTACCAAATTTAATTTGTTATAAGTATAAGCACTGTCTTTTTAAGACATCGCCTACTGTTGGAATAATTTGCTATAGTAAGGTTCCATGGTCTAATGGTTAGCACTTAGGACTTCGAATGCTAGCATCCAAGTTCAAATATTGGTGGGAATATTTTTTAACTTATAACCTACATATGCTACCCTGTAAGTCTCTTCCGTAATTCCTTCTGTTCAAGATTGAATTAATTACTATTAATTCGCCGAAGTTCCTTCTTCACTATATGCATTACGAAACATCAAAGATGCAGTTTTGTTTTGTAAAAATTGATTATTTCTTTAATTTTTTTTGTTTTTTGTTTAAGAAAGGCACTAGAACTTTTAATTTCTGTTCAAATAAGCCCTCTCACAAAACTTTAGGACCTCTGGATCGATACGATCACCCCTGGTAAAAAAAGGCAAACAAATAAACACGTATCCGTGATCTTTCTTCTGGCAAAAAAAAAAGAAAATTCCACATTCTAAGATAGGAACTCGAAACCTCTACAGTAAGGTTCTCTGATATGCTGAATCTGATGGTGTGGTTTTCATTAAGATTCTGATTTTTAGGGGGTGTTTTTTCCTTTTTTTGAAAATCAGGCACATTTTCTCAGGCTCGTAACTTTTGATAGATATGAGTAAACTTAATGAAACTTATATATTTAAATTCAGCATAAAAGTTCAATTCTTTTGAAGTGTCTTTTGATATTAAAATTTGTTTTTCAGAATTTTGGTTACTACTGAGACGAGTCGCTCTTACTTAGTTACTTTTACAATTTCGTTACCACGAACTGTTTGATAAAATAAAATAAAAATTGATTTTTTCAATTTTTACGTAACGTCACTCATTACGTCATATATGGTTACTAGTACACAATCGTTGTTAGATATTACGTCACGTCACTTATTACTTCATATATGGTTGTGATTGCTTAAAAAATCAAATATCTTTGTAAAGACTACAGTATCAAAAGACAATAAAAATGTAGGTTTTTGTAAAAAGTGATTCTATATTTAATTTTTTTTTGTTTTTTTGATTAAAAAAGGCACTAGAACTTTTAATTTCTGTTCAAATTAGCCCTGTCACAATATTGTAGGATTTCCGGGTCGATCACCCCTGGTAAAAAAAGGCAAACAAATAAACAAGCATCCGTGATCTTTCTTCCGGCAAAAAATACAAAATTCCATATTTTTGAGTATAGGAGCTTGAAACCTCTACAGTAAGGTTCTCTGATACGCTGAATCTGATGGCGTGATTTTCATTAAGATTCTAAGACCTAGGGGGTGTTTTTTCCTTTGTTTGAAAATAAGGCAAATTTTCTCAGGCTCGTAACTTTTGATGGATATGAGTAAACGTGATAAAACTTATATATTTTAAATCATAAAAATCCGATTCTTTTGATGTATCTATTTATGTTAAAATTCCGTTTTTTAGAGTTTCGGTTACTATTGAGACCATTCACTCTTACTATACAGTTCGTCACCACGAACCGTTTGATAGAGTACTTCTTGTTTTAATCTGAATCTGTTTTTAGGATTTATGGGTTACGTTGGTTTTACTATGGGTCGTGATCGTCTCACACTAGGTTTTTAGCTACCGTTACAACCCGGATAGGTTTCAGCTTTTCTCCGATGATCGAATCTTTATGTACTATAATCTATGATTCAGACAGTCATTGATCCATATTGTACATGAAAGTTGAAGTTTTTCGTAAAAATTTTATTCAATTAAAAAAAAATTAATTACAAACACGCACTAGATGTGATAATGTCCTTTAAAATGAACAATTAAACAGCTCTCTACGATGTTCCAGTGCCAAACTTTCTGTGGAAAATAAAAAAAGAAAAGAAAAAAGATGCCCTCGATGAAGAATATCCTGGTAGCAGCTACATTTCTGGATATTCAAACGTATATATTTTCCTTGCTATTCAAGACAAGGGACAGCTAGTTTTGTATATTGGGGTATTGGACCAGGCGGTTCTAATAGTGTACTACTTGTATTGATCTGACACTAGTTTTAGTATTGTTTAGTAGTTTAGTATTGTTTTAGTATTGTTTAGTTTAGTATTGTGCCTGATAGTCTCTTACTAGTTTCCTAGCTACCGTTGCAAACCAGATTCGTTACCACGAAATGTTTGTTTCCCTAATGTAATAATTAAATAATGTAATATTTAAAAATTATCAGATATTAAACAAAACTTCTATTAATGTAATTGCATACATTGGACTTAGTTAGCTACTTGATTGTTTGAGGTTTTTCTAATACTATCTCAAATAAGAAACTGTTTGTAATCAGGTTATATTGTTAAGTACAGTAAGTCCTATATAGAGGTTTCGGACATGGCGGTTCTAATAGTCCGCTTCAACCAGGATGTGCCCTATTTTGTTCTTTATTATGCTTCGATTATATTAAACAAAACTTACATAGTCCCAATTTGTACTAAACTATATAGATCCTTTATGTAATCCAGTTAGTAAAGGCTCGAGTTCATTCTTCACTAAAAATTACTATGGGACTTCATCGTCTCTTGATAGGTTGCTAGCTACCACTGCATCCCGGATTTATATAGAAAATTTAAGTTACTATGGGCTAGATTTTTGTTCTTCGTTACAAAACCTGATTACAGGCAGGAAAAAGCCTACGGCTCTATTTGGAATAGTAAGAGACGAACCTCAAAGAATCATGCAGATAACTAAGCCTAATATATGCAATGGTTTGTTCTATAATGATCTTCTTTTAATATAAATTCAGTTACTATGAGTTGCGCTCATTCTTTATTATAAAACTTCTATTAATAACTACTACATGAAATCCTCTGGACTCACAAAATTTATGATGAAAAATATCTCTCCTTTATGTAAACTACCCTAGAATAGTTTACCGATGATAACACTGCCACTAAAGCTCAGGCTACTACTATTCATTAATATTTCAGTTACTATGAGCTAGTGTACATTCTTTATTATAATTACAGATCGTTCCTTAATCTAAAAAACCAAAAAAAAATTAAAAATAGAATCACTTTATACGAAACACTACATTTTTGATGTCTTTTCATACTGCGTCTTTTCAAAGATATTAACTAAAAAAAACTTTTTCTACAAAATATATGTTTTTCAAAGAAAATAAAGAACTCCATTAAACAAAAAATGAGCAAAAATAAAATCAAATAATCCACCAAGTGTGAAACTACCACAAATCAGCATCTATAAATAACTGAAACCCAAAAAGAACAGAAATTACAGTAAATAACCGGGTCAAACTAAAAACGAGCAGAAATTAACATAAGTTGGGCTCAAAACCTCTATGCATTCCCAAGACCAGAACATAATTTGCACTTTACTGAAAAAAAACAAATGTTTTTACTTTTATAACTATAATAAATCAAATAATATTAACATTTTGATTACTAAATATCAGTATATGTATATTAAACTGACAATGCACATTCCTTTGTATTTTTTTCAGTAAAGTGCAAATTTTGTTCTGGTTTGGGAAGGCATAGGGGTTTTGAGCCCAATTTATGTTACTTTCTGCTCGTTTTGAGTTTGACTCGGTTATTTATTGTAATTTCTGTTCGCTTTGGGTTTCATTTATTAATCGATGCTAATTTGTGATAGTTTCACGCTTGGTAGATTATTTGATTTTATTTTTGCTCGTTTTTTGTTTAATGGAGTTCTTTACTTTTCTTTGAAAAACTTATTTTGTGGAAAAAGTTTTTTTAATTAATTTCTGTTTGTTTTATATTGACATAGTCTTTTCAGGGAAAAGAAAATAATACTTTAAATCTTTTCGTTTTTTAAGAATTTATAGTTTGGCCTGCTATTTGTATGCTAAAATTTTTCAGCAATTTTTAACAACATGCACCCTTTTAAAAATCTGGACACAAATAGTAGTGTTTAATTTAGTTTCATACCTCCTCTAGTTGACCTGAAATAGAAAAATTGATACCAATCGCAAAATTCTGTTTACTTTGTTTGATAGCTTGGATACACTTACGCTATTTTGATTTGGTTAAATTTTAAGAACAGAAGTAGCCCCGAAAGTTTGAACATAATACCCTCAGTCGTTCTTGGGATACTGCCGAGATGTCTTATTGGGAATTAGCAATAACACAGTGCATTTTGATTTAACCTTATGGCAAAATTTAGTTTTTAAACATAAAGGCAAATGGGAGGATGGGTGTGGGAGGGGGAGAGGCAGGGGGACTAGTTTCCCTCCAATCACTTTTGGCTATTAAAAAAGGGTACCAGCCCTTTCTATTTTCAACAGAATGAGCCCGTTTCGAAGTTCCTACGACAACTCCTTCGATACAAAGTGCCCTGGTTTAAACAACAACAACAACAACAAAAAACTACATTATACCCACATCGATCTTTACTATAAAAATGTCAAACCTTCCAATCACTTTCGACAATTAAAAAGGGGACTAGGCCTTTCCATTTCCAATCGAATGAGCCCTTTTTGAGTTTCTACGACATCACTTTCTATTAACACCTTATATTCCCCCAGGGCATAAATTACAACCCTTACCCTAAGGGCTGTGAGGGTGGTTGTCATCCTCTAAGACCCAATTTCCAGAACTTTCAACTATGTTAAACAAAATGACTATCTCAAAATTTTGATTGGATGTGTCTGTGAAAATGATTGGCATGAGAGGGGCGTTAGTCGCTCTCCAATCACTTTCAACTATTAAAAAAGGCACTAGCCCTTTCAATTTCCAATCAAATGAGCCCTTTTGAAGTTTCTACGACAACGCTTTCAATAAAAACCTTATATGCCCCCAGGGCATAACTTACAACCCTTGCCCTGAGGGCTGGGGGGGGGGGTTGTCAACCTCAAAGACCTAATTTCCAGAACTTTTTTTAACGTTGAACAAAATGGTTATCTGAAAATTGTGATTGGATATGTTTGGGGGAATGGTGGACAAGAGAGGGGGTTAGTTACCCTACAATCACTTTCAACTATTAAAAAGGGCACTAGCTCTCTCAATTTCCAATTAAATGAGCCCCTTTTGATGTTTTTTAGACAACTCTATCTATAAAAACCTTATATGTCCCAAGGGCATAACTTACATCCTTTGCCCTGGGGGCTCTATGGGGTTTGTCATCCTTAAATACATAATTTCCAGAACTTTCAACTACGTTGAACAAAATGGCTATATCTAAACTTTGATTGAATGCGTTTAGGGAAATGGAGGGCGTGAGGGGGGGGGGGTTAATTACTCTCCACTCACTTTCGAGTATTAAAAAGGGCAAATTCAATTTCCAATCAAATGGAAAGCCCCTTTGAAGCCCCTTTTGAAATTTCTAAAACAACTTTCTATATAAACCTTATATGCCCCCAGGGCATAACTTACAACCGTTGCACAGAGGTCTCTGATGGGTTTATCATCCTAAAAGCCCTAATTTCCAGAACTTTCGACTACTTTGAACAAAATGGATATCTCAAAACTTTGATTGGATGTGTTTGGAGAAATGGTGGAGGTGAGAGGGGGGGGGGTCGTTACGCTTCAATCACTTTTGACTGTTAAAAGGGCACTAGCCCTTTCAATTTCCAATTGAATGTGCGCTTGTTGAAGTTTCTACATCATCGCTTTCTATAAAAACCTTATATGCCCCCAGGGCATAACTTACGACCTTTGCCCTGAGAGCTGTGGGGTGGAGGGGTTGTCATCCTTAAAGACCTAATTTCCAAAACTTTTAACTACATGGAATAAAATGGTTATCTAAAAATTTTGATTGGATGTGTTTGGGGAAAAGGTGGGCATGTAAGGGGGGTTAGTTGCCCTCAATTCACTTTCAAGACTATTGAAAAGGGTACTAGTCCTTTGAATTTCCAATCGAATTAGCCCTTTTTCAAGTTTCTACGACAAACATTTCAATAAAAACTTATATGCCCCCAGGGAATTTACTTATAACCCTTGCCCTGAAGACTGTGGGGGGAGTGTTCTAATCAAAGGTATAATTTCCTGAACTTTAAACTGCTTGGAACAAAATGGCTATCTCAAATTTTGATTGGATGTTTTTGGGAAAATGGTGTCCTTGGAAGGGGTATTAGTTGCCTTCAAATCACTTTCGACTATTAAAAAGGGCACTAGTCCTTTGAATTTCCAATCGAATTAGCCCTTTTTCAAGTTTCTACGACAAACATTTCAATAAAAACTTATATGCCCCCAGGGAATTTACTTATAACCCTTGCCCTGAAGACTGCTAACTTACGACCTTTGCCCTGAGAGCTGTGGGGTGGAGGGGTTGTCATCCTTAAAGACCTAATTTCCAAAACTTTTAACTACATTGAATAAAATGGCCATCTAAAAATATTGATTGGATGTGTCTGGGGAAAAGGTGGGCATGAAAGAGGGGTTAGTTGCCCTCAAATCACTTTCAAGACTATTGAAAAGGGTACTAGTCCTTTGAATTTCCAATCGAATTAGCCCTTTTTCAAGTTTCTACGACAAACATTTCAATAAAAACTTATATACCCCCAGGGAATTTACTTATAACCCTTGCCCAGAAGACTGTGGGGGGAGTGTTCTAATCAAAGGTATAATTTCCTGAACTTTAAACTGCTTGGAACAAAATGGCTATCTCAAATTTTGATTGGATGTTTTTGGGGAAATGGTGGGCGTGGAAGGGGTGTTAGTTGCCTTCCAATCACTTTCGACTATTAAAAAGGGCACTAGCCATTTCAATTTCGAATCGAATCAGTCATTTTTGAAGTTTCTACGACAACACGTTCTATAAAAACCTTATATGCCCCAAGGGCATAACTTACAACCCTTGCCCTGAGGGCTCTGGGGGGGGGGGTTGTCATCCTCAAAGACCTAATTTCCAGAACTTTCAACTACGTTGAACAAAATGGCTATCTTTAAATTTTGATTGGATGTTTTTGGGGAAAAGGTGGGCATTAGAGGGGGGTTAGTTGCCCTCCAATCATTTTCGACTATTAAAAAGAGCACTAGCCCTTTGAATTTCCAATCGAATGAGGCTTTTTTGAAGTTTCTATGACAACACTTTCTATAAAAACCTTATATGCCCCAAGGGCATAACTTGAAACCCTTGCCCTGAGGGCTGTGGAGGAGTGTCCACCTCAAAAACATAATTTCTATCTGGAAAGCAACTACAGTGAAAAAAATTGCTATTTAAAAATTTTGATTGGGTGTGTTTTGGGAAAAGTTAGGAAGTGAGAGGGGGGTTGGTTGCTCTCAAATCACTTTCGACTATTAAAAAGGGCCCTAGACCTTTGAATCTTCAATCGAATTAGCCTTTTTTCAAGTTTCTACGACAAAGATTTCAATAAAAACTTATATGCCCCCAGGCAATTACTTATAACCCTTGCCCTGAATACTGTGGGGGCTCAAAGGTATAATTTCCTGAACTTTAAACTGCGCGGAACAAAAAGGCTATCTCAAAATTTTGATTGGATGAGTTTGGGGAAATGGTGGGTGTGGAAGGTGTGTTAGTTGCCTTCCAATCACTTTCGACTATTAAAAAGGGCACTAGCCATTTCAATTTCCAATTGAATGAGCCCTTTTTGAAGTTTCTACGACAACGCGTTCTATAAAAACCTTATATGCCCTCAGGGCATAACTTACATCCCTTGCCCTGAGGGCTGTGGTGGTTTGTCATCCTCAAAGACTTAGTTTCCAGAACTTTCAACTACGTTGAACAAAATGACTATCTTAAAATTTTGATTGTATGTGTTTGGGGAAAGGGTGGGCGTGAGAGGGGGGTTAGTTGTCCTCCAATCACTTTTGACTATTGAAAAGGCACACTAGCCCTTTGAATTTCCAATCGAATGAGCCTTTTTTGGAGTTTCTACGACGGCACTTTCTATAAAAACCTTTTATGCCCCCAGGGCATAACTTACAACCAACTACGCTGAATAAAATTTTGATTGGATGTGTTTCAGAAAATGAATGGCGTGGAAGGGGTGTTAGTTGCCTTCCAATCACTTTCGACTATTAAAAAGGGCACAAGTCACTCCTATTTCCAATTGAATGAGCCCTTTTCGAAGTTTCTACGACAACTTCTTCGATACGAAGTGCTCTGGTCTAAAGGAACAAAATAATAAATAATATATTGTGCCAACAACGTTCTTACATGCCCCCAGGGCATAACTTAAAACCCTTGCCCTGAGGGTTGTGGGGGAGTGACCTCCTCAAAAACACGTTTTCTATCTGGAAATCCACTACGCTAAACAAAAAGGCTATTTCAACATTTTGATTGGATGTGTTTGGGGGAATGATGGGCATGAGGGGGGGGGGGGGTAGTTGCCCTCCAATAGCTTTCGACTATTAAAAAGGGCACTAGCCACTCCAATTTACAATGGAATGAGCCCTTTTTCAAGAGGGTCTAAGACAAAGAAAAAAAAGATAAAAAATAAATAAATAATATATTGTGCCAACATTGTTCTTTACTTAGGCAGCGCTTATTGCGCTGCCTAAGATTTGATTTTTGAAGCAAGTCCAATTTCTAACAACAATTTTCTACTAATAACCAAATATGACGTAATAAGTTACTTGACGTAATATCTTCCACCGATTGTGTACTAATAACCACATATGACGTAATGAGTGACGTGACGTAAAAATTGAAAAAAAATCGATTTTTTTTTATTTTCGTTTTCAGTTCAGAATTGCTAAAGTTATAAACTGCAAAAATATTTACGGTATCTGTTAAATGGACGAACGCTAGCCCATAGTAATTATTTATCATAAATAGGGACTATGTAAATTTCATCGGTATCATGGCTCTAGAGATGAAGTTTTTGTTAGAGAAATATGTAAAGGATTGTTCTAGTTAATTAAAACTATGATACCGATGTTACTTACAAAAATCCGATTTACAGTATCGATTATTTATGTATTCAGATCTTACCCCCTGGTAGTATTTAATACCAAAGCAAATATCTTATTTTAGTTACTATGGGCTAGAGGTTTGTTCATTACTGTAACTTATGTATCAAACAATCAAGAATGTAACTAAGTACAATGTATGCAATGGTTTGTTATTCCACTGATTGTCTTTTAATGTAATTATGTAATTACTGTAATAATTATGATTAACTAGACTGATCCTTTATATAAACCTGGTTACAACCTATGATTATGACGTCATTCATCAATCTTTAACATGAAATATGCAGTTTTCCACAGAAAAAATAATTATATTTTAATAAATTGTTTCAATTACAAATTTTTTTAACCCCATTAGATTTCTTTAAAATGAGCCATTGAACAACTCTACTATGTTCCAGTGCCAAGCTATCTGTGGAAGAAAATACAGAAAAAAAGATGCCATTTAGGCAAAATGCTGTAGTAGCTGCTACTTTTCTTGATTTTCAAGCAAATATATTTCCCTTGCTGTTCAAGCCAAGGGACAGAAAGTTTCATATATAGGGGGTTTTGGACAAGGTGGTTCTAATAGTGTACTATTTGTTTTGATCTGACTTTTTTTTAGAAGTTATGGGTTTTTATGTTTCTTAACATTGGACGTGATGGTCTCTTACTAGGTTGCTAGCTACCGCTGCAACCCGGATTCGTTACCACGAACTATTTGATTATGAATAAAACCATGATATCGATGTTACTTACAAAATTCCCATTTACAGTATCGATCCTTTATGTAAAATGAATTTCATTTTCACTTTGTCTTTATGCGTTCTTTGGTACAACCTAATAGAGGTTTTGATTTTTTCATTATAGCTTTTGTCACCCCAGTATCTACCCATTATTCTGGTAGCAACTTTTTTCTTGTATTTGTTTCGGTAATCTTCATCATTGTGATAACGCTCCTTAATGTTTTGTCTGGCTCTCTCAATTTTTACTTCTCGATACGCCTGGTCGAATGCATACCTTTGCTTTTCTTTTTTCTTATATTTGTTCTTGTGTTTGTTTCGGTAATCTTCATCATTGTAATAACGCACCTTGATCTTTGATTTGGCTCCTTCTCGAAAATCTTGATCTGTTAAACACCTTTGCTATTTTCTTTTCAAGATGCTATCTCTATTTTTTGTGTAGTACTTTTTTTAATTTACAATTAGCTTGCTTGGATGAAACCATTATGTAACAATTAGTTGGATAAAACCATTGTTTCATTATGGTTACTTTTATAGTATAATCATAACGTCATGGCGTAATGATGGCATTCCATTACGTCATGGCGTAATGATATTATTTCGTGACATCTTCAGAAATAACAACATAATGTCGTGTTTTTCTATTCACGTCATAGTTCTAATAAAACTATGCCGACATTCATTATTTATCTAGTAGGGTTTCAGACAAGGTGGTTCTAATGATGTACTTTTGTTTTGATCTGACTCTATTTTTAGGAGTTCTGGGTTTTTATATTTCTTAGAATTGGACGTAATCGTGTCTTACTAGGTTGCTAGCTACTGCTGCAACCCGGATTCACATAGTTATGAGAGGCAGCGTGGCCGAGTGGTCCAAGGTGCTGGTGTTATTCACAAGTCTCTTTGGAAGCGCGGGTTCAAATCTTACCGCTGGTAGTATTTTATACAAAGCAAACATCTTATTTTAGTTACTATGGGCTGGAAGTTTGTTCTTTAATGTAACTTTTGTATCAAACAATCAAGTAGCTAACTGAGTCCAATGTATGCAATTGTTTGTTATTCCAATGATTGTCTTTTAATGTAATTATGTAATTACTGCAATAATTATGATTAACTAGACTGATGCTTTATATAAACCTGGCTACAGCCGATGATTATGACGTCATTAATCAATCTTTAAAATGAAATATGCAGTTTTTCATAGAAAATTAATTCTATTTTAAAAAGTATATGTTTTAACTACAAAAGGCTTTTAACCTCATTAATTTCCTTTATAATGAGTGATTGAACAACTCTCTACGATGTTCCATTGTCAAGCTATCTGTGGAAGAAAATAAAGATACAAAAAGATGCCGTTTAGCAGATTGCTGTAATAGCTGCCACTTTTCTTGATTTTCAAGCAAATATATTTTCCTTACTGTTCAAGCAAAGGGACATAAAGTTAATATATAGGGGTTTGGACAAGGTGGTTCTAATGGTGTACTATTTGTTTTGATCTGACTCTTTTTTTTAGAAGTTATGGGTTTTTGTATTTCATAACATTGGACGTGATCGTCTCTTACTAGGTTGCTAGCTACCGCTACAACCCGGATTCAGTTAACAAATAATTTTTTTGTTAAAATCCCACAAAAAGTACTGCATTTTACATAATAATCGATAATTATATAAAAAAACCGTAATGACAAACACCATTTTTAATGAACTATATCGGTCCTCTATGTAATACTACACAGTTCGTTACCACGAACTGTTTGATCAACTGACCTGGTCGGGTTTGAATATTTGTGTGGGAATTATTTTTAAAATATAATCTGAACAAATTAATTAGCTAATTTGAAAAGATATAGGTTACTAAGGGCAGGAGTTCGTTCCTTACTATACAAATCAGATTTTTTTTCAAAGAATTAGGCAGCTAACTAAGTCCAATATATATAATGGTATGCTATTCGAACGATCGTCTTTTAATATAATGCAACCCAGATTAATGTTAATGGATTACAAACAGAAAAAAGCCTACGGCCTTTTCTTCTTTGGAATAGTAAGAGACGATCTTCAAAGAATCAGGCAGCTAACTAAGTACATAATTTGTTCATTATCATAAGCTTCGTCAATCAGATGTTTTTGTATATCCTACATAGTCTAGTGGTTAAGATAGCTGAGTCTCACCCAGTTGGCTCGAGTGAGACGAGTCCCTCTTATTATACAGTTTGTTATAATGAACTTTTTAATTGTTTCAAAAATCAAATATCTTTGAAAAGACTGCATTGTGAAAAGACATCAAAAATGAATTTTTTTTGTAAAAAATTGATTCTATTTTTAATTTTTGGTTTTTGATTAAAAGAGGCACTAGAAGTTTTAATTTACGTTTAAATGAGTCTTCTCTGAAAGCTCTAGGACCACTGGTTCGATACAATTACCCCTGGTATAAAAAGGCAAAATAAACACGCATCCATGATCTTTCTTCTGGCAAAAATACCAAATTCCATATTTTTGCAGATAGGAGCTTGAAATCTCTGCAATAAGGTTTTCTGATACGCTGAATCCGATGGTGTGATTTTCATTAATATTCTGACTTTTAGGGGGTGTTTTTCCCATTTTTTGTAAATAAAGCAAATTTTCTCAGGCTTCTAACTTTTACTAGATATGAGTAAACTTGTTTAAAACTTATATGTTTAAATTCAGCATAAAAATCCAATTCTTTCGATGTGTCTATTGATATTGAAATACTGTTTTCAGAGTTTCGCTAACTATTGAGACGAATCGCTCTTACTTAGTTACTTTTACAATTTCGTTACCATGAACTGTTTGATAAAATAAAATAAAAATTGATTTTTTTTCAATTTTTAGGTAACGTCACTCATTAGGTCATATATGGTTATTAGTACACAATCAGTGTTAGATATTACGTCACGTCAATTATAACTTCATGTATGGTTGTGATTGCATAAAAAAATCAAATATCTTTGAAAAGACTGCAGTATGAAAAGACATCAAAATGCAGGCTTTCGTAAAAGGTAATTCTATCTTTTAATTTTTTTTATTTTTTTTTTGTTAATAAAGGAATTAGAACTTTTAATTTCTGTTCAAATAAGCCCTCTCAAAAAATTCTAGGACCTCGGGTCGATACGATTACCTCTGGTAAAAAAAGCCAAACAAATAAACACGCATCCGTGATCTTTCTTCTGGCAAAAAATACAAAATTCCATATTTTTGCAGATAAGAGCTTGGAACATCTACAGTAAGGTTCTCTGATTTCATTAAGGTTATATGACTTTCAGGGGTGGTTTTCCCTTTTTTTGAAAATACGTCAAATTTTCTCAGGCTAGTAACTTTTGATGGATATGAGTAAACTTGATAAAACTTATATATTTAAAATCAGATTACAAATCCCATTCTTTTGATGCATCTATTGATAGCAAAATTCTGTTTTTTAGAGTTTTGGTTACTATTGAGACCAGTCGCTCTTACAGTCGCTATACAGTTCGTCACCACGGACTGTTGTATAGCGTACTTCTTGTTTTAATCTTAATTTATTTTTAGAAGTTATGAGTTACTTTGGTTTTTACTATGGGGCGTGATCGTCTCTTACTAGGTTTTTAGCTACCGTTGCAACCCGGATAGGTTTCAGCTTTCTCCGATGATCGAATCTTTATGTACTACAATCTATGATTAAGACGTCATTGATCCATACTGTACATGAAAAATGAAGTTTTCCGTAAAAAATGTATTTAATTAAATATTTTTTTTTTAATTACAATCACGCACTAAATGTGGCAATTTCCTTTAAAATGAACAATTAAACAGTTCTCTACGATGTTTCAGTGCCAAGCTATCTGTCGAAAAGAACAAAAAAAAGAAAAAAGATGCTCTGGATGCAGAATATCCTGGTTGCAGCCACTTTTCTGGATTTTCAAACGAATATATATTCCTTGTTATTCAAGACAAGGGACAGCTAGTTTCGAATATTGGGATATAGGACCAGGCAGTTCTAATAGTGAACTACTTGTTTTGGTCTGACACTAGTTTTAGTACTGTTTTAGTATTTTTTAGTTTAGTAATGTGCGTGATAGTCTGTTGCTAGGCTGCTAGCTACCGCTGCAATCCATATTCGTTACCACGAACTGTTTGATTCCCTAATGTAATAATTTAAAAATTTTCAGATATTAGACAAAACTTCTATTAATGTAATTGCATACATTGGACTTAGCTAGCTACTTGATTGCTTGAGGTTTTCCTCTTACTATTTCAAAGGAGAAACTGTTTGTAATCAGGTTATATTGTTAAGTATAGTAAATCCTATACAGAGGTTCGGACATGGTGGTTCTAATAGTCCGCTTCAACCTGGATGTGCCGTATTTTGTTCTTTTTTAGACTTCAGTTATATAAAAAACAACTTACATAGTCCCCATTTGTATTAAACTATATAGATCCTTTATGTAATCCAGTTAGTAAAGGCTCGAGTTCATTCTTTACTAAAAATTACTATGGGACTTCATCGTCTAGGTTGCTAGCTAACACTGCAACCAAGATTTGAATAGAATATTTAAGTTACTATGGCTAGATTTGTACTTCATTACAAAACCAGATTACAAACAGGAAAAAGCCTACGGCTTTTTCTTTTTTGGAATAGTAAGTTATTTCAGTCCACCTGAAATAATTTGCTACGAAAAGTGACAAAATAGCCTCGGATCCAGACTTCCTTTCAGTATCTCGACCATCGTGCGTCAACGGACATGCTGACGACGTCAGAAAGACTGAAAGACTAAATCTCCTGGACCAAAGGAGGCTACGGATAGCAACCTGGAATGTTTTGCCCTCGATGCACCCGCATCAAAGAACCTACTCTCCGTAGAGCTCCATAAGAATAAAAAGGAGATGGCTGGTCTCACTGAAACCCTTCTTATGGGAACCGGAGAAGAGAAACTAGACAACAATCACTCGTTGCTCTGGTCTGGAGGGAGCACGAGAAGGAATGGTGTTGGCCTTGCGCTAAATAGTCTCGCAAGAAAGGAATTACTCTTGTATGAAGCAGTATCAGACAGACTAATGAAGGCCCGCTTTTGACACAAATATAGTAAAATGACAATTGTCGTATGCTGTGCCCCGACCAACGATTTTGACAACACAATCAAGAAAGAGTTCTACTCTGCTCTGACCAGATGTCTCACGACAGTTTCTTTCCACGATATAACTGTACTTCTTAGTGACTTCAACGCAACAGTGCGTGATGATAAGGGCATTTAGCGTGGTACGACTGGCCATGTTTATCCCGACCCACTTAACGACAATGGCCTTCGCCTACATGGACTATGCCGATCCCATGACCTTGTCATCGGAAACACTTACTTTCAACGCAATACCATCCACCAGTACACGTGGTATAGCAATAACGTTGCACGAAGAAGATGATCGACTGCGTCATTGTGTCTAAATACTGGAGATCATCTCTAAAGAACTGCAGAACTTACAGATCAGCTGAGCTTGGGAACGCAGTCCCCAGGCTTGTGTGTGCTGATGTCCCTCTCCACCTTCAAGCACGATGATCAGAAAGAAGCCCAGTTATTGCAGATGTTGGGAAACTCCAGGAGCCAAATACTCGCCTGAAGTATAGCATTGAGGCATCAAATCGCTTCGAGATTCTTGGCACACTTAGCAGTAGTGAAGATGCCTGGAAGTATTTTGAATCGCAGACAAGCAAAGCAGCACAATTGGTACTTGGCAAAAGAGGTTTTCCAAAGAAATCTTAGCTAAGAAATGAAACACTGGAGGTTATAGAGCAAAGATGGAGGGCAAGACTCCTTGGGGATATGTCTACTTATTGGAGGCTTAATGGAGTGCGAAACCGTCTCATTCACCGAGACCGGACTCAGCATGTTACAAAGATAGCTGATGAAATTGAATTAGCAGAAAAAATAAAGACGTGGGTAGCCTCTTCAAGCATATCCGATATCTTACGGAAGATAAAACTACTACATTAGGACTTGTCCTATCCCTGGATGTGACACATCTCTCTGATGAGGGCACTTGTCTTGAGAGGTGGAAGGACCACTTCTGCTCGCTCTTAAATAATACTACCCCGTTTGTCTCTCCAAATAATAGTCCAAGCCAAGCTACCAGTCATAGGCCTGAAGCAGATGTTCCTCTATATGAGCCTTTCAGCCCCTCAGAAATTGGAAACGCAGTTAAAAGCCTCAAGAATAACAAAGCGGTTGGTATCTGTGGCCTAAGCTCTAAACTGCTGAAATATGCTGGTCCTACATTGCTCCTGTTTCTCCAAACTCTGTTCTCCACAATTTGGCAAACTGAGATAATTCCTGAAGATCGGCGGAAAGGTGTCATCATCCTCTTATGGAAAAGGAAAGACTCCAGAAAGGACTGTTCAAATTCCCGTGGAATAACTCTGCTATCAGTCCCAGGAAAATTTTTATCAATAGTCTTGCTGGATCGTTATCGGAATATAGTTCGGAGAATTCAGTGATCGATCAATCAATCAATCAATCAAATCATTTTATTCTAAAACCACTTTCATAGCAATTGCCAAATTACGGTTTGCGTCATAAATACATATCATAAGTCAATGTGTCATAAAGATACATCATATTAATACATAAAAATACACAAATAAACATAAATAAAGATCCTACTTTTCAGATGCTACATATCATAGGTCAATGTGTCATAAAGATACGACATATTAATGCATAAAAATACACAAATAAACATAAATAAAGATGCTATTTTTTAGAGGGTAACATTGTACTCGTTGACGAAACTGGGAACAAACGTTCTATCGTACTGCAAATGTTTGGCTTTTATTTTTGTCAGCTTCGGGACTGGTCCCGCGAAAACCCTTAGTGGTCGCTTAGGGATAAAATCTGAGGGAAGGATATCACGGTGTTTATTATTATCAAGGCACTTTTTGCCGAAATCCATACTCAGCTTCAGCCTCCTTCGCTCCAGCGAAACCAACTCAAATTTAACTATTAGTTCAGAATACGGAATTTCAGGTCCACGGGAAATTATAACAAGAGCACGTTTCTGGATTCTTTCGATGCAGTTAGATTGTTCCAGAGTTAAGCCGAAATGCCACACAGGGGCAGCATACTCCAAAAGCGGTCTAATAAAAGTAGAGTAAATTCTTAGAAGATGGGTTGGTGGAACGCGAAATTTTGTCATTAATTTTAACATTTGTAAGCTAGCGTTACCTCTCTTCACCAACTCTGTAGTGAGCGCTTCCCACTTCAGATCAGAAGTAATGGTTATTCCTAGTAATTTAATTTTATTTACAATTTGTTGTTCAGGGGCAGGGGGATCAAAAGTAGGGTTAAAATTCTTAAAAAAATAAAAATGGTGAAATGTTACTCTTTTTTCTTTCACGGTCATCAGTGAAGATGCCGACTCCTGTCTCACTTTTTCGATGATTGCCACAGCTCTGCTGGAGTCACCTTTATCACATATTTCTACTGTGCTTAAGTCATCGACGTACTTCCATCTACTTTCCATATCACTGGCAATGTTGTTTATCATGACTAGGAATAAAATTGGGCCTAAAATAGTCCCTTGAGGGACTCCACAAAAAACCGGCTGAGGATCTGAAGAAACTTTTTTATACTTTACTCTTTGAAATCGGTTAGATAAAAAACTTCGAATAACAGAAACTAAATTAGGATTTACAGAAAATTCCACAAGTAGCTTTTGAATTAACATATCATGCTGTATTAAATCAAAACCTTTTTTAAAATCGATTGTTATAAGGTTAAGCCATCTACCTGGTTCATCCACATGTTTGAAAATAAAATCAAGCAGACGAATCAGGTAATGTGTTGTGGACGTCTTTGACATATTGCCAAATTGCTTTGGATCAATTAAAGGTTCAATTTGAATTTTTAACCATTTTTCTATAAAAGTTTCGTAAATTTTGCTAAAAGTGGGTGTTAAAGTTATCGGCCTTACTCCATCAAAACTCAGCTCAAGTAATTTTTTCGGAATAGGAGTAATGTACCCAGTTTTCCAAATGGACTGGTATTCATGAGTAGTTGAAATCAAGTTGAAAATATTAGTCAAAGGGCGAGCAATCTTATCAGGGGAAGCTTTAAGTAATTCCACAGGAACATCAATAGGGGTTATACTTGTTCGTTTCAGCTTCTTTATTTTAATAAAAACTTCCTTTTCACTGATTTCCGCCAGGGCGTCTAACGTAGTTGTTGACGGGAGATCTCCCATCTGTTCAGACAAAGAAGGGAGTGACTGTACAATCTTTGCTAAATGTTTATTTAACTGGTCAGCTGTGTCTTTATAACTTTGATCCAGACCAAAATTTAGACTATTAGCACCTTTGCCATAAAGTTTTTTTTTATTTCCTTGTACCATGCTGAAGTTTTGCTTTGGAGAAGGTGTTCAACTTTTGAATTATAATATCAAGCGGCAGCCTCTCTTGTCATTTTTCGAATCTTATTACGTAGTTTGTTTGCTGCTTTTTCTCTTTTGTTTTTTCGTAGTTCAATTTTTTGTCGAATTAAACACTTTATTTCGTAAGTTATATACGGCCTATCAGAGTTGCAGCGTTTGGCGGTTTTCTCGGGAAAACATTCTTCATACTTGGTTCGGATTTTGTTTTTAAGAATCGATGCTTTTTCATCTGGAGAATCCGAGGAGTATACTTCTTCCCAGTTCTCTTCTGAAATCCATGAACCGAACTTAAATAGACCATTATCATTTAGAGGTCTATATGAAAAAGTTTCAATAACGTATTTGATTTTATACGAAGGAAGGGGGTTCCAATGCAACATAAAATGGTAGCTTCCGCCAAGAGGTGGGAGCTCTTTGGGGTTCTGGTAATATTCGGAAAGGTTTGAACATATAACATCAAGTGAAGTTCCTCCTTTTGTCGTGGGGAACGAAACTACTTGTTTTAGTTTGTTATTTTTAAGACAAAAAAAAATCCAGTTTTAGATCATTTTTATCACCAGTTAAACAAATGCCAACGTTAGGGTATTTTGTTGTCACGTAATCTAAGCTTAAAGAAAGCTTATTAATAAAATCTTTCTTCTGAGAAGCTTGTTGACTCGGTGAAGAGTAAAAAACGCAAACAGCTATATTAGCAACACTTCTTGGGAGTCGTTTGGGCCGAACGAGGACCCATAAAATCTCATCATACTCATTCAAGTGTGGTACATTAGTTTTTTGAGGTGCAAGCTCATCCCGAACCATCAACATTACACCACCACCTTTTTTCCAAGGGAGTAGTGATCGGGTCGTAGCTTAATAAACTCAGTAAAATTCTTAATTTTAAGATGATCACTACTTTTCCGGTGCATTTCCGTGACAGCAATTATTGATGGTTTTTACACATCAGCGTAACCTTCCAGCTCGGCTATCTTATCTTGATTTAGACTTTCGGCATTTAGAGTAAGCAATGACGGAAATTGATAACGGTTTTGATTTACATCTTTTTCTACAGATCTTGTTTTATTACGCTTAGTTTCATATTTAAGATTCAGACAGGAACTAGGAGTATCAGCAGGGGGGCCATTTACAACTGGTGACGACTCTTGTGTTGACTGAAGAACTGAAAATCTGTTTTTAACCGGAACGCTGAAAGCTGACACTGGGTACGGTTCGGCTAATTTAAAAGGAGAAGAGGGGGGGGGACTGAGAAAAATACTGCATAGCTGGTGAAAGGGGTGGAGTAAAGGGAGGAGGAGGACACCAGGTGCGATTGGAAATGGGAGGGGGATGCGACTGGCGGTAGAATGGTACTGGAAAGGAGGGAGGAGGGATTGGGGGTCGCGGCTGCTTTCTGCGTCGCCCTAAAAAAGTTTGGAACGTAAGGCCACCCTCCACCATTACCGATGCTTGGGGCGTGACTGGCGGTAGAATGGTACTGGACTAGAGGGGGAAAGGGGTGGGGATCGCGGTTGCTTTTTGCGTCGCCCTAAAAAAGGTTGAAACTTAATGTCACCCTCCACTATTACCGATGCATGTGCGAAATTGCACGATTTGTCATTACACGTTAAAAAGGAACAGAGTTCAACATGGTCGAAACTACACTTGTCAATCCTGCAAATACCTGCTATAAGATCACGACATATATGTAAAAACTTGCACTTTCTACGTAACTTACAAACCCCCCGATTAAAATATTTACATATTACGTTTTCTTTTCCGTTTTTTCTCAGGTTTTCTTTCTTTTTCACTTTAGTAATTTTCTCAAAAACAATACACACTTCATCATCTTCTAGAAATTTATCAAAAACCTCGGCACTCACCGCAGCATTCGGGTCATCCTGTTCAGTTTGGTCCGTTGCCATAGTAACATTAGGTATTAGCGGACTCTGCGACGTCACACTAGCATTCGTTTCATTTCGGTCCGCAATAAATATTGGCACAGCTACAAGAATGTCCTCAAGACGAAGGTTTAAAAGTGGGTCAGCACTTGGCGGTAAAAAATTTGATTTAGCATTGTCATCGCTAGAGTTGCTGAAAACTGATATTTGCTCGTTAAATGTGGGAGTAATTGTTTCACTATTTTTTGCATTATATTCAAGTTGGATTATTTTTGCGGTGAGGGTCACTTGATTGCTTTTGAGGGTAGATAGTTCATCTTGCATAGCAAGATAGCGGGAATTACGGGAGTTGATTTCTTCACCCAGCTTTTTTAATTCCAAATCACGTTCATGGAGTAGGTCGTTTCCTTTTTTTAGATCATTTGCAAATCTGTCAACTTGTTTTTGCATATCGACTATAGTCGCTTCACGACTTGATTGATTGTTTAACATCGTACCATTTTTTTTTTGGATCGAAACCAGCTGTTTGGTATACTTTTCACAGTCAGCACACAAGAGGGCTTGGGAAGCTTGGTTTTTAGAAACTGTCTTTGGGGTAGTAACTTTTAGGGTAGACTTGGGGGTAGTTCGTAGTAATTTAGTGCCAGGGGGTAGGGAGCATGGCGACATCGGTGATTTCGAAGGATGATTCAGAGGAAGGGAGGACTGGCAGTCTAAGCAGTACCACTCACTCTGTAGTTTTCTCTCCTCAAATGTAATCCCTGCGCACTTGGGATGTAGCCACAGTTGACACCGACTGCACTAAACCGTGCCACTAGCGGCGCGTAGTTTACACTCCGGGCAAATATATTTCGTAGGTTTCGACATAATGGCACAAACGGCAGAGATTTAAAGCCTGTTTAGACGGGAAACAGCACGATTAGAAATAGGATCTTCAACCTACCCCTGAGTGGCAAGTTCAGAGTTGGCACTGGTGCTTGCTAAAAAAAAAAATGTCCGTTACTGTTCCCCGCGTCCTCACTGAACGCCACTAACAACCATTAGTATAATTGCAATTGGTAATTGATATTGGACACGTCGCAATTATCCTATTCCCAGCAATTTATTTACTAAATTTTATGCTCAAAAGTCCTAATTTTCTGGCAATGTTGGTATAGTTGAATGCACCACTTTTTCAGGATTCTATTAGTATACGAAAGTCCCCATTTAGTTAAGTTTTCAACGGATTTCAAAGAATAATTTCCACAGATATAATCAATTCACAGTCTACTAATTATGGGTAATCATGGAATACGTCACCAAGCCAATTGTTGTTACGAAATGATATATGATTTTAGATGTAATCACACTGAGATCTAAACGACGACTGGTGAGCTGAACAAGCTGATTTTATGTCGGACCGTTCCACCATCGGGCAGATTTTCAGGATTAGGCATATAATAGAAAAAAGTCAAGGAGTTCCACCAGAAGGCTTTTCTTGCCTTCGTCTACTTCTCTGCTGTGTTCGTCTCTGTGAACCTAGAGGCACTTTGGAAGATTTTAGCATCGACTTGCCTCTCCGAGACATACTGTAAACTCTTCAAAGCTTTACATCATGACACAAAGAACTGGGTTCAAGTGAATGGACGCTACAGCCCATTCTTCTGAATCACGACAGGGGTGCGTCAAGGATGTGCAGTAGCCCCAGAGTTCTTCAATGCCATCATAGACTACGTTATGACAGAGACAACTTCCCATCTCAACTTTGGACTCCAGTTAGGAGATCGCGTCATCTCAGATGCTGATTTGCTGACGACCAGGGCCATCCTAGTGGACTCCACCGATAAGCTGCTGGAAGCGCTTAAAATCTTACGAGAAGAGGCAGCAATTGTGGGGCTGTAGATAAGCTGGAACAAAACGAAAATTATGCCCATAGAGGCGTCTTCTCCTGCTTTCATTTCTCCAGTCAGTCTGGACGCAGCAACTAGCATAGTAGTTGTCCAAAAGTTTACCTACCTGGGATCCACGATGCCTTCAGATGGCTGCCTTTTTCCTGAGCTGCAAGCAAGGCTACCCAAGGCGTCTTCTGTCATGGGCAGGTTGAACCGTCACCTTTGGCGAAAACCGAATATCAGTCGTTCAACCAAACTTCGAATTTTCAATGCCCTCGTCGGTTTTGTGATGCTTTATGGAGCTGAAACTTGGCAAGCATCAGCCGCAACCCTAATGACCATCGATAGATACCAGTCCAGGAGTCTGAGAAGGATAGAAGTTCTTAGGTGGGTCTACTTCGTGAGTAACAAGAAGCTGCTGCATCTCACCAAGCAGTCCCATTTTTCTACCCAGGCAGCCGAGTGTAACTTATGGTGGTTTGGATATGTACTTCGAATTCCCTGCACTCGGTCGACTTTGAACGAGTCAAAGAACGGTTGGAAGCGACTTCGTGACTGACCAAAGAAGCGATGGTCTGACAGTGTATCCGAGTTCCTAGCGATAACAAATATCAGACCAAGTGAAGCGCAAACCCTTGCAATAGACCGAGGTGGATAGAGGAGGCAGACGTCACTCTCTACGCCAAATAGCACCCGGCAGAAGACCTAAGTCAAGTAAGTCAAAGTATAAGGTAACAAGATGGGCTCCATGACTGAAGGGATTGCAGTTGAAAAAAATTTGAAGCATTCCAGCAATTCTTAAAAGCAACCTTCAAGAACATCAGTCGATGTTTCAAAGCTTTTGTAAGGTCTTCGTTAGTCATTTTTCGGCTTCTGAAGTTCCTGTGCATGTCACTTAACAGGGGGACAAAATTGGGCAGAATTTCAAAGTGAAGAAGAATTTTCCATAGAATTTTCTCCGGACAAGGTCAAAGACCTGTTTGAAATTTAATAGCAGGTGATAAATACTGTGGCTCGTTCAAGAATTTTTATATGATCTGATTGGCTGTGAAATCCTGATTGACCGTTCATCTATTTGATTTAAAACCTGCTTAGTACTCTGGGATGACTGCTGAACATATTGCTCGGATGCGTCCTAACATGACTCTTGTCATTGTTTTAACATTTTGCTTGTCAGAATGATTGGTAAATAATTTTCACAGACTGATTTTCAGCCTTTCTTATGGAGTAGGACTGTCGTGGCTTCACACTATGGTATGGGGAAGTAGCTTATATCCTTGGTAGCTATGGTGATTTTAAAATTAAGACCAAAGATTGGTTGGCAATTGACTTTCAGAAATTCCTTCTGTCTTCTGTCAGGACTATCACCTGTTTTGATCTTCAGATCTCTAATGACTACTAATATACAGAGTAAGGGGTGGGAAGGATGTCAGGAAGGATGGTTAAAATTTAGTTTATTCTTAAAGTGTTTTGTCGATCTAGATCGGAGGGCATCTGTAAATTGTATCTAGTTACCAAGAGAAAGCAAGCTCTGAGGTCCTTCTTTTAGTCAGGTCCCTCACTCTTCTGTACATGAAGTGTGATAAACCTTTATTAAAAGCCGTATTTTTTTAACAAAGACACTATGAGCACGGCGTATTACTTTCTCTTGAGCCCTATAAAGCTGGTTGTATCGGTCTCTGTCTTGCTTGTTGGTGACGTTGCACTTTTCGTCTCAGGGTTGAATGATGGTCGTCTGTGATTCAGGGCTTCTGGTTATCTTTCTTAACACCTAGTGCGGAGAGAGCAACATCGCAGACAATTTGGTTGGTGCTAGTCAACAGGTTGGCAATGTCACTCATATGCAGAGGTAGTTGGGAGTTTGAAGTGAGCTGAAAGATCTTGTCAGATAAAGGTAGCTATGTTGACTGTTCAAGTTACTTTGTCAATCAGAAATCTGTTTGGAGTATGGGGAGTATCCTAGACAGTTTTGAAGCTATTTTAGGTCTCAAACTGAAGTTGGACATAACAAGGGACTGGTAATTGTTAAGGTCACCGTCAGCTAGCACGATCGTTGTGATTGGCTTAAGACTTCCAGGATCTAGTTTAAGTCCAACTTCAAGTTCAATCATTTTATTATTCACAAATACTTTTATATATTTGACATAGGCCCATGGTGAGACAAGCTCGGAAAATTAGGCATAGACAAAGATAAAATACAAATAAAACTACAGTACAAAGATACACGACGGCAAAGATACAATGAAAGTAGTATAGCCTATATATGTAACATGAAAGTAGCAGCTAGCCCGTGATTCATCTAAAAAATGAAATAAAATTCAATATTGTTAAGTATAATATTGCCGAGAGGCCCACAACCAGAGCAACAAAGCATACAAAAATAATATCTTATTAAATAGACGGCAAAATAAAGATAATTTTGAACTAAATGAAATTTGAAATTCCTTTTCATTAATTGGATAGAAATAAATTTATCAATAAGATCCTTGTGAGCATCCCCGTACCGGGCTATTGACACAAACAGAATAAATTTAAATCTCTCAGAACTATATTTGTAAATGCAGATACACATTTTTTTTTTATTATTATAAATCTTGTGATTGGAGAGCCAACTTTAATTGAGGTAATATGGCGGTAAGTTCTTAATGTCATAATTAAATTTGAAAAGAATTGATCCAAAAGTCAATTGTTGAGAAACTGGAAGAATGTCTAGATAACTGTGTAGAGATATTGTAGACGACTTATTTGGAAGTACAATAGGTGACGGAATAAAAAGTTTCAGGATTCTTAGGGCTTTACTTTGTAAAATCTGTGTCGATTTAATATGGCTTTTAAATACAAATAAGTATACTAGAGAACAAAAATAATATTAGACTAGATCAGAGCAAAATAAATGCTTTGTAAAGCAGAGTAGGGCAAATTATGTTTGAAGTTTTGCATTAAACCAACACACTTTGAAATATGTAAGCGAAGTTTTTGAATGTGTGTTTTAAAGTTACTTTAACTCCAAGGTACTTTATCATTTCCACGCAAGATACTGATAATAGATATTTTGAAGAAGTAACTTGAGTAATGCAAGGGCAAAAATTTGACTTTTTGTAAATTATGAAATTATTATGAAATTAGTTTCATTTATTAATTAAATTAATAAATGTAAATTATGAAATTAGTTTTCGATAAATTCAAAGCAGTACAATTTGATGAACACCAATCAAGAACATTAGACAATGCAGTATCCGGTTTTGCAACCAACTCCTCGTCATTCTTCTCAGTAACTAAAATTGCCATATATTAAGCAAAACATGAGATGCACGAGGATGTAGGCTATGAAATTTTGATTTCTTCCATCTCGGAGGTCCAGGTGGTTTTATGTCAGGGTAAAGCTTAAGTTGCCCGTGGAAGAAATTGGTTCTTACCAGAAATATCACTATAGTTACCAGTGACAAAGAGTTTCTGTCTTTTCGGGACGGAGTCAAAAAAAGATTTTGAAAATAGAGATCGAAAGTTTCAGAGTCATGGCTAATTTTACTGGAGTCCGGGCCATAAACTTGGACTACTGTAATATTGACAGGCGATCCTTTTAGTTGGATCATAATAACCCACTTGAATATGCGATTTGAAGTAATGAGAGATTTCATTAGTAAGGTGTGTTTTAAACTCTCAATCATAACAAATAGCCTGGAATAGGCAATGACTGGTGGGTAAGGGACCTCAGTGGATAATTAAATGACAAAATAGTCATACTAGCCCAAAATTATATCCTTTAAATTGTTCCAGAATGTCTTTAAGTCGGTATAAGGTGCTGTTGACACCAACGTGCTTAATACACTGGTCAAGGATAGATGGTTTCTATAATAGTGGCAATTTAGCTTTCATATCATCGAAAAATCAAAAATTCACTTACACAACAAGAAGTTCCCTGCCAGGCAGCAATCATACAAAACGTCCATCTCATAAAGAAAAGGCATATCCAAACTTATTAAATTACAAATACGTAACTTAAATCTTACAATTCCCCTTTCAACTCAATTTTCTAGGATAAATCACTTCCTTTAGTTTAAGATCATTAAAGTTTTGATTATTGACTTGAGTTGACTCAAACTCAAATAGTCGGAGGATTTGTTACGTGGGAGAATGTTTCCTTGGGGGAAGAGACATTTCTATGAAGAGGGCGCCGAATTTCCCAGCATCATTTAAAAAACGATCAGAAATTAAATAAAAAAAAAGTTTGTTCAACTGAAAGTAAGGAGCAACATTAAAACTTAAAACGACCACAAATTATTACGTATATGAGGTGGTTCGCCCCCTAGTCAATACCTCTCTCTTTACGCTAAAGATTTTTTTGGCAGTTTCAGTTATTGAATTGAGATGTTCACTTATTGACTAAAGTTTATTGCACGAATTGTGAAATTTCGCTAGTTATAAAGTTTTTCATAGTTTTGACTCGGATTATAAAAACAACATTGAGTCACGCATGTTTTATGACAAACTATGCAAAAATCTAGAAAAGGATGAGAGATATAACTTCAAATTATTTTCTTATATTTCATCTTCTGCAGTTTCAGACCAGAGAAGAAAGCGCTTGTCCCCTTCCTCTGATGAGATTCTTTAGTTGTAACCGCCACTAGATTAGAGGCAATGCTCTTGTGTTGCCTATAGTAAAGACTTCAATGCAGTTTTATTTGTGTTTTCCCAGGGCCACCCCGTAGGGAAGTGGTTTTTCGTAAAATTTTCAGAGGGGCCCATTTGATTAAAAATTGGAAGTTCTAGTGCCCTTTTTTTAGTGAATTGTTTGCCTTTTGATGATTTGTCTTTCTTTTTCCTTACTCCATTTTTGTAAAAAAAAAAAAAAATGTCGATTAATTACCAAAGTTAGATGCTCCCCATTTATTGTTAAAGGTTATATTTTATAAAAGAATATCGTTCAAAACACCATAAACATAAAAGCAACCAATAAATCAGTTTCTTCTTCAGACATCAGTCGGGCGTCGGCCTAAAATAAAGGATAAATTACAATAAGTGAATTAAGAAGAAGAAACTTTGATTTCATGTATATGTTTTTAAAAATTAGCGTTTTGCACAAGACTACTTCTGCCAGAAAATACGCTCTTAAAACCGAATACCTAAACAATCGTGTAATTAAATTGAAAATTTTTATTATATTAAAATTTGATCAGCTTCAATCTTCTCGAAATTGTTTTTCAAGGCCAGCACTCTCACGCAGCCTAAGTAAAGAGCCACATGTGTTCAACGTATTATTTTTTTTTGCCACTTTGCATGGGTGGTTTGGTCATAGAAAATTTGGAAGGGTTCATTTAACTGAAAACCGCAATTTCAAGCGCCCTCTTAAAATTCAAGGGATTGGAGATCAATTCTCCCTCTCCCGCATCTTTGTTGATAACCAGTCCCCTGCAACCTCCCCCCCCCAAAAAAAAATCATCGGTGAAAATTTTGAAATAGCTATTTTGTCTAAAATATTTAACAACATCCAATGAATATGCCTCCAGAGATGACTAGATTCTAAAGCCACTGGGCCAAGGACCGTAAATGATGTCATTTGTTTATAAAAGGATCTTATGAGAGTTAACTTCGTGGCATCACTTAAAGTAAAGGCTAGAGTGTTTCAATATTTTCAAGTTTTATTATTTTGTTTCCCAGAGGCAATTTATATGAAGAGATGGTTGTATAAACTTCATAGGGGGCTCATTCAATTGGGAATCGGAATTTCAAATGCCCTTTTTAGAATCAAAATTTATTGAAGGGAAACCAGGCCTAACCGCGGTCTTCCTTTTCCTAAATTCATCTGATAACAATTTTGAGATAGTCATTATTTTGAAAATAGTCCAAACATCAGCAAAATACTTTGGGGTCGACACATTCCCTTAAAGCCCTAGGAGAAGTGTTGTACTCCAGGGACACATAAAGTTTTTATGGAAGGGGTAGCCACACCAAACTTTGGAGGGTACTCATTTGATTGGAAATTGAACGTTCTATATTCTATTTTATGAGTCAAAAGTGATCAGAAGGCACCTATTCCCACCAACCACGCCCCCTCTTCCTTACAAGTATTCTATAAAAAATTTTGTAATAGCCATTTTGGTCAAAATAGTTCGAAAACTATATAAAAAATGCCTTGTGGGCTAACACAAACCACCAGAGCCTGAAGACAAGGATTGTAAACTATGCCCGGGAGGATAGAAGGTTTTAATGGAAGTGATGGTTGCATAAACTCTTCAGGAAGCTCCTTTTATTAGTTATTCAAAGTTACTGTTTCCTTTTTAAGAGTCACGAGTGATTGGAAAGCAGCTAGCTACCTACCCCCCCCCCTCCGCTAGTAAAATTAAGCTTTATTATTATACCGTCAAAGAAGGGGACAGTAACCAATCTCTTTTTTTTTCTAGTGGTTTTTGTTTATTTTAAACGCGAATTTCACATTCAATTTAAGTTTTACTCGTTTTAATGTTTACTTATTCATTTACTTATAGCATTTTCGTTCGTATAAGGTGAAGGTCTTGTACAAAGGTAGCCTTTCTTTCTCATTCTTGTGGATTAACGAACTCAGTACAGACCTCGTTATAATTACGTTACGCAATAAGTTCCACGTTTCGTTGCATGCAGGGGATACTAATATGTTTACACTTCATTGTACTTAGTGAATTAGCTGGTGCCTACGCATGTCTGCACACATTTCAGTGGTTGCTATGTATCATTGTATTGCGTTAAAGTCAATGAATTAATACACAAGCGCCATTGTGAAACAAAAAATTTTTTCCAAAAATTTTGAAAATATTTTACTACTATCAGATTTGAACCTGAGACCTCAAAGCATAAGAAGATGAAGCGCTAAGCAACATAGATAAAAATCAGATGATTATAAAATTTTCTTAGAAATACATTCCGAGAAATTGAGAGGGATCCCTAACCCTCCGTGCCCCCACTACCCGGAGCCCAAGCCTTCTCCTTAGGCCCCATACCCCCACCTTTTTCGGACCCCTTCTACTTCTTTTTCTGTTATAAACTTTCTTGTCCAACTTTTTGCCCTCTCCCACCATTTTTTGAAGTTAACAATTTTTCAACTTTTTTCCGTGTTTAAAAGAAATTTTGCATACTTGCAACAAAAAATTTGGCTATGATATTTTCTTAAAGTATGAAATAAAAATGGTGTGAGTATTTTCTTAAGACATTTTCTTAGGACTTAGTTTTTATTTTTTATTTTTGTAAACTTGCTTTAAATGATATTGTGCATTTGAATACTCCTAACAAAAATTTTGGAATGAATTTTTTTTGAAATATAAAAAGAAATAGAAAATATGTTGCTTGTGATTTTTCTTTTAGAAAAAGAACTTTTTTAATGGCGTGCTTTTGTTTTGACTTAAATTTTTTCAGGACACTTTTTTATACTTTTTTTTAAGTTTCAAAAAGACATAGTAATACTTTTTAACAAAATTTGGCTATGAAAGTTTTAGAGAATGAAATGAAAATGGTATACTTAAGTTAGTCACGACTTTTTTGTATTAAAGATGAGTAAGATATTTTTGGCACTATTAGTTTATTTGTAATCAGCAGAGTGAGAGTCAGTTTACAATGAATGCTCCATACTAAAAACATACAAAATAATACCAAAAAATATACAATTTGCATATTATTATTTTTTTAGCAAAACCACATTTTTGAAGCACATATTTGCATATTTTTATTGTCTTTCAAGAAACAACACATTTTGAAGCAGACAATTGCATATTTTCATCTTATTTTGAGCAAACAAAAATTTCAATGGACACATTTGCATGTTTTCATTGTGTTTTCAGCAACAACGCATTAAATATTAATTTTTTACCTTTTTCTGTTCACAACTTTCTTGCCCCTCCCCAAATGTTTGCCCTCAACCTCAATTTTTTCGAAGCTAGAAATTTTTCAACCTTTTTTCCATGTATAAGAGACATTTTCTTACTTGTAACAAAAATTTGCCTATGACATTTTTTGGAATATCAAATGAAATGGTGTAAGTTTGTTACTGGTAATTTTTTCTTAAAAAAAAATATTTGCAGTAACATTTTCTTAGAAATTCTTATGAGCTTTTTTAAAAGTTTTTTTTTTAACTTGTCTTTAAATGACACTGTGCATTTGTATAATCCTAACAAAAATTTTTGAATGAAACTGTTTTGGAGTATGAAATGAAAAAGAAAATATGTTTGTTGCAATTTTTTCTTTTCAAAAAAGAATTTATGTAATGGCATGTTTTTGTTATGACTTAAATTTTTTCAGGACATTTTTTTACTTTTATTTTAGGTTTTAAAAAAGACATAGTATATCCTTTGTAACAAAATTTGGTTTTGAAATTTGTTTAGTATGACATGGAAATGGTATACTTATGTTACTCACTACTTTTTCTTATTAAAGACAAGTAAGATATTTTCAGGACTGTTAGTTTATTTGTAACCAGCAGTTTGAGTCAGTTTAAATAATGCTCCATACCAAAAAAATACCAAAAATATGCAATTTACACATTATTTTTCTTGCAAAACCGTATTTTTGAAGCAAACATTTGCATGTTTGTATTATCTTAAAAAAAAAAAACGAATTTTGAAGCATACATTTGCCTATTTTCATCTTACTTTGAGCAATAAAATATTTCAATGAAGAAAATTGCATATTTTCAAGTTTTCAAATTTGAAAAACAAAAATAATTCTTAAAGAACACACAAAAGTTCTAACAAAATCCAAAATAGCTCTTAGAGAACAAAAATTATTCTAAAAAAAATACAAAAATGCTTGACAGGAATCCAAAATACTGCTAAAAGAATAAAATATTTGCTGCAAAATACAAAATACTTGTTAAAAACACAAAAAAACTTCTAACAACATTCAAAATATCTCTTACATAAAACACAGAAAGTTCAAACTAAATCCAAAATAGTTCTAATAGAATAAAAATAGCTCCAACAAAATACAAATACTTGTTACAAAACACAAAAATTCTAAAATCATCAAAATGTAAATAGCGACGAAGACCACACTACCTTTCCATCATAAACAATAAGTAGAACAACAGGGAAATTGTATACGAGACAGTGGAACGCAACTTTAAAGGAATATATCGACCCTATATCCAAAGGCCGTCCTCAACAAAAAAACGAAAAAGAAACAATATAAAAGAAACTCACATTAAAATTCGATCATTAAAACTGAAAAAAGTTCTTTAAAATTTTCAAAACAGTCCTAGCATCATTACTTCAAGGAAGTTCAACCAGGACGGGTACACCAAGCAAAGTGGAAAAAGACAATTCATTCAAATGGAATAGGAAATACTTACAGACAAGCTCTTAAAGCTAATCTCGCCTTCTTGGCAGCCAGCATAGAAGGTCTATCCGGAACAGGTTGAGTGGAATTATTTACTGGTTTTCTAATATAATTAGTTAAATTACATTTGTATATACAGTCAAATACCATGTGACTGTGGCCATTTTATGTTGGTAGAACCCATCAAAATTTAGAAAAACGCCTACAACAACACAAAAACGACATAACTAAGTCTTTAAATTCTAATAGTGCAAATATTTCTTTGTTTCTGCTTTAAGCTGTCATATCTATGATAACCCTTGCCATAAAAGGCTTTTTGAAGAAACTTGCCTTATTAGCAATGATTTAGGCATAAATCATTTAAACAGTAATATTTCTTTAAATCGAGATTTGGGGAAATATTCACTTAATGCCCTATATACAAATTTAATTAGAAATGATTTTACTAATTTATATTAAAAACCAGTAAACAATTCCACTCAACCTGTTACGGATAGACCTTCTAGGCTGGCTGCCAAGAAAGTGAGATTAGCTTTAAGAACTTGTCTGTAAGTATTTTTTGTTCCATTTGAATGAATTGTCTTTTTCCACTTCACTTGGTGTACCAGTCCTGGTTGAACTCCTTGAAGTAATGATGCTAGGACTGTTTTGAAAATTAAAAAAACTTTTTTCAGTTTTAATGATCGAATTTTAATGTGAGTTTCTCTTATATTATTTTTTTCGATTTTTGCTAAGGACGGCGCATGGATATAGTGTCAAGATATTCATTTAAAGTTGCGTTCCACTCTATTGTATAAAAATTTCCCTGTTGTTCTACTTATTGTTTAACATCAAAATAGTTCTTACAGAATATAAAAAGTTCAAAGAAATCCAAAATAGTTCTTACAAAACAAAAATAATTCTTACACATTAAAAAAACTTATTATTATTATTATTATTTATTGGAAAACCCGTCATACAAAAAAGGAAAAGACGGAGCAATAATCAAAACAAAAAAAGCAATACACATAAACTTAGGAGTTATGCATGTGGTTTGTAGTGACGAACGCTGGGGCTAAGATCTAAATCAGCACTTAGAACAAATTACACAAAACGAGAAAGAAAAACCCAATTATACACTGCTCTGTAGGTACGCGATATGTTTCTTTTTTTTTTTTTTAGGCTCCTAAACACTGAACAAACATAAATAATATCAACATCATTGCATAAAGCCGTAATTGGTAAAAAAACACCAAATAATCAACAGTGAATTAAAAAAGATATACAGTAGATAATCATATTAACTAGTGTAAATATGACAAGAAACGGTAAAAACAGTTAAACGACACTTTTGCCCGCTGGTCTTGAACTCATATCACTCTCAACAAATGATTCATAAACTCCGATATACATAAATAACAGAAACAAGGAAATTATTCAATCACGGATCCTTTTACAACTTTACTTAAAGAAATATGCTTAACAGAACCGATAATTAATAAACAATTAAATTATTAGTAATATACGCAATATATTATAAAAAAAAATTGACACATAAATTTAGAATAACCAGTGTCACTTAAATTGGACTCATACGAAAAGAGACTAAATCATCAGTCAGTTTAAATACTGCAACAATTACAGTAAGCACGAAAACAAACACTTAAAAAACAAAAACAAAAAAAAAACAAATACATCTTAACTAATGGGCCAATACTGACAACCAGGGATGATTCAACTTCATTAAACGGAAATTATAAGCACGAATTTACTTTTCCACAGCTATAATGGGGTGAGCAAGGCTGAATTTTCTAATCAGATAAGAGTTGCGCGTCCAAGAGGGAAAACGTAAAAGATATTTTGCAAACCGGAAGAAAACTGAACGAATTTTTGACTTGTCAGAATTTGTGAGCATTTTCCAAAACGGCGATTTGTACAAATAATGTGGTAGAGCGACAGAGTTAAAAAGTTTCGAGAGAAGATGGCGGTTGAACCGTAACTTATAGTTACAAAAGAAGCATATGATAACCCAAATCTACGTTCAATGTGAGCAATTAATAGTTGTCGCGTGTGCACTACTGACGAACCAATGGGAAGACCGAGGTAGGTGATATGATCTACTGGCTTAATTCTACTATTTCCGAGAGGAATATCCCTAGGCGACGCTTGCTTCCAGTTGAAGAATACAACTTCGGACTTTTCAGTCCGAAGTTTTATAAGGAAATCCAATGTAGTTGCTACAAAGCAAAAAAATTTTTACAAAATACAAAAATATATTACACAAATCTAAAATAGTTCTAACAGAAAAATAATACTTCTTGCGAAAAAAAAAAAAATATTTTTACAAATAAAAAATACTTCACACGAATGTAAAATAATTTTAGCAGAATAAAAAAAATGATGCAAAATACAAAAAAAAAAGTCAGAAAACACCAAATTCTGAGAACATCCAAAATATTTTTTAGCGCATACAAAAAGTTAAAAAAAATCCCAAATAGTTCCTACAAAACAGAAATAATTTTTAAAAAGTACATAATTGAAAAAAAAATCCAAAATAGTTCTTATATTACCAAAGTTATTCTTACAAAGTACAAAACTACTTTACACAAATCCAAAATAGTTCTTAGAGAACGAATATTACTCTAAAAAAAAAATACTAAAAATGCTTGACACAAATCCAAAATACTTCTAAAAGACAAAATATTTGCTGCAAAATACAAAATACTTGTTAAAAAACACAAAAATTCTAGCAACATCCAAAATATTTCTTACATAAAACAGGAAGTTCAAACTAAATCCAAAATAGTTCTAATAGAATAAATATTAGCTCCTACAAAATACAAATACTTGTTACAAAACACAAAAATTCTAACATCATCAAAATATAAATAGTGACGAAGACCACACTACCTTTCCATCATAAACAATAAGTAGAACAACAGGGGAAATTTTATAAAAGACAGTGGAATGCAATTTTAAATGAATATTTCGACCCTATATCTAAGGGCCATCCTCAGCAAAACAACGAAAAAGAAACAATATAAAAGAAACTCACATTATTTTGATGCTAGGACTATTTTGAAAATTTAAAAAACTTTTTTCAGTTTTAACGATCGAATTTTAATGTGAGTTAAAAAAAAAATTCTCAAATGGTTTGTAAAAAACAGAAATAATTTATATAATTATTACGAAAACAGTTCTTAAACAACAAAAACTATTCTTAAAAATAGAAAAAATCCTTTACACAAATCCAAAATAGTTCTAACAGAGTTAAGAATAGCTTCTGCAAAATATGAAATACTTGTCACAAAGCACGGAAATTCTAACAACACCGAAAGTAGTTCTTACAGAATACAAAAAGTTCAAACAAAATCCGAAAATAGTTCTTAAAAAAACAAAAATTATTCTTACGAAATACAAAAATATTTTAGACAAATCCAAAATAGTACTAACAGAATAAAAAAATAGTTGTTGCAAAATTCGAAATACTTGTTACAAAACAAAAAGATTTCTAACAACATCAAAAATAGTTCCTACAGAATATAAAAAGTTCAAACAAAATCTAAATTGTTCTTACGAAACAGAAATAATTCTTAAAAAATATAAAAAGTTCTAAGAAATCCAAATAATTTCTTACAAAACAATAAATTATTCTTAAAAAATACAAAAATACTTAACACAAATCCAAAATAGTTCTAACAGAATAAAATATACTTGGTGCAAAGTACAAAATACTTGCTTCAAAACATTAAATTTCTAACAACATCCCAAATAGTTCTTATAGCATACCAAAATTCAAAAATATTCCAAAAATAATTCTTACAAAACAGAAACAATTCTTGCAAAATACGAAAAAAGTTGTAAGAAAATCCAAAATAGTTCTTAAACAACTAAAATTATTCTTAAAAAAATAGAAAAAATACTTTACACAAATCCAAATTAGTTCTAACACAATAACAAATAGCTACTGCAAAATATGAAACACTTGTCACAAAACGCGAAAATTATAACGACATCGAAAATAATTCTTACAGAATAAAAAAAGTTCAAACAAAATTCAAAACTGGTTTTTAAAAAACAACAATTATTCTTAAAAAATACAAAAAAAACTTTACACAAATCCCAAATAGCTTTAAGAGAATAAAAGTTTTTGGCGGTAAAATACAAAATACTTGTTAAAAAATACAAAAAATTCTAACCACAAGCAAAGTACCACAAATCAAAAAATGGTTCTAACAGAATTAAAAATAGCTTCTGCAAAATATGAAATACTTGTCACAAAGCAAGAAAATTCTAACAACACCGAAAGTAGTTCTTACAGAATACAAATAGTTCAAACAAAATCCAAAAATAGTTCTTAAAAAAACAAAAATCATTCTTACGAAACACAAAATTATTTTAGACAAATCCAAAATAGTACTAACAGAATAAAAAATAGTTGTTGCAAAATTCGAAATACTTGTTACAAAACAAAAAGATTTCTAACAACATCAAAAATAGTTCTTACAGGATATAAAAAGTTCAGACGAAATCTAAATTGTTCTTACGAAACAAAAATAATTCTTAAAAAATATAAAAAGTTCTAAGAAATCCAAAATAATTCTTACAAAACAAAAATTATTCGTAGTAAATACAAAAATGCTTTACACAAAACCCACAATAGTTCTAACAGAATAAAAAATACTTGGTGCGAAATACCAAATACTTGCTTCAAGACACTAAATTTCTAACAACATCCCATTTTATAGCATACAAAAAATTCAAACATATTCCAAAAATTATTCTTACAAAGCAGAAATAATTCTTGCGAAATACAAAAAGTTGTAAGAAAATCGAAAATAGTTCTTAAACAACAAAAAAACTATTCTTAAAAATAGAAAAAATCCTTTGCACAAATCCAAAATAGTTCTAATAGAATTAAGAACAGCTTCTGCAAAATATGAAATACTTGTCACAAAGCACGAAAATTCTAACAACACCGAAAGTAGTAGTTCTTACAGAATACAAAAGGTTCTAACAAAATCCGAAAATAGTTCTTAAAAAATAAAAATTATTCTTACGAAATACAACAATATTTTAGACAAATTCAAAATAGTACTAACAGAATAAAAAATAGTGGTTGCAAAAGTCGAAATACTTGTTACAAAACAAAAAGATTTCTAACAACATCAAAAATAGTTCTTACAGGATATAAAAAAGTTCAAACAAAATCTAAATTGTTCTTACGAAACCGAAATAATTCTTAAAAAAACAAATCCAAAATAGTTCTAACAGAATAAAATATACTTGGTGCAAAGTACAAAATACTTGCTTCAAAACATTAAATTTCTAAACAACATCCCAAATAGTTCTTATAGCATACCAAAATTCAAACTTATTCCAAAAATCATTCTTACAAAACAGAAACATTCTTGCAAAATACAAAAAAGTTGTAAGAAAATCCAAAATAGTTCTTAAACAACTAAAATTATTCTTAAAAAAATAGAAAAAATACTTTACACAAATCCAAATTAGTTCTAACACAATAAAAAATAGCTACTGCAAAATATGAAATACTTGTCACAAAACGCGAAAATTATAACGACATCGAAAATAATTCTTACAGAATACAAAAAGTTCAAATATAATCCAAAAACTGGTTTTTAAAAAACAACAATTATTCTTAAAAAATACAAAAACACTTTACACAAATCCCAAATAGCTTTAAGAGAATAAAAGTTTTTGGTGGCAAAATACAAAATACTTGTTAAAAAATACAAAAAAATTCTAACCACATGCAAAATATTTCTCACATAGAACAGAAAGTTTAAAATAAATCAAATATAGTTCTAATAGAATAAAAAAATAGCTACTGCAAAATACAAAATACTAGTTGCTACAAAACAAAATATTTTGTTTTGTGACAAAACACAAAAATTCTAACAACATCAATATAGTTCTTACAGAATATAAAAGGTTTAAAGAAAATCCAAAAATTATTTTTAAGAAACAACAATAATTCTTACACAATACAAAACTTTTAAGGATATCCAGTATAGTTGCTACAAAACAACAAATATATTCCAACAAAATATAAAAATATTTTACACAAATCAAAATCTGAAATAATTTTTAGCAGAATAAAAAGAAATTGATGCAAAATACAAAATAATTGTTACGAAACAAAAATTCTAACAACGTCCAAAATACTTCTTAGAGAATACAAAAAAAAAATCCCAAGTAGTTCTTACAAACAGAAATAATTTGTAAAAAGCACAAAAATTCAAAAAAAAAACTCAAAATATTATTCTTACAAAACAAAAGTTATTCTTACAAAGTACAAAAATACTTTACACAGATCCAAAATAGTTCTAGAGGAATAAAAAATACTTGCTACAAAATAGAGAATACTTACTTCAAAATATGGAAGTTCTAACAACATTCTATATAGTTCTTATAGAATACAAAAAGTTCAAACATATTCCAAAAATTATTTTTACAGAACAGAAATAATTCTTACAAAATACAAAAAGTTTTATAACAATATCCAAAATAGTTTTTATAAAACAAAAATTATTCATACAAAATAGAAAAGAATACTTTACACAAATCCAAAATAGTTGTAACAGAATAAAAAAAGTTACTACAAAATATGAAATACTTGTGACAAAGCACAAAAATTCTGACACCATCGAAAACAGTTCTTACAGAATACAAAAAGTTCCAAAATAAATCCAAAATAGTTCTTAAAAAACTAAATTGTTCTTAGAAAATACAAAAATACTTTACACAAATCCAAACTAGTTCTAACAGAATAAAAATTCTCGGTGTGAAATACACAATACTTGCTTCAAAACACTAAAATTCTAACAACATACCAAGTAGTTCTTATAGCATATAAAAAGTTCAAACATATTCAATAAATAATTAGGTTCTAAGAAAATCCAAAATAGCTCTTACACAACAAAAATTATTTTTTAGAGTGTAAAAAAATACTTTACACGAATCCAAAATAGTTCTAACAGAATAAAAAAATAATGATTGCAAAATATGAAATACTTGTTACAAAACACGAAAATTCTAACAACACCAAAAATAGTTCTTATAGGATACAAAAAGTTCAAACAAAATCCAAAATTAGCTCTTAAAAAACGAAATGATTCTTACAAAATAAAAAAATACTTTACGCAAATCCCAAATAGTTTTAATAGAATAAGAAACTAGTTGCTGCAAAATACAAAACAAAAAAAATTTCTAAACACATCGAAAACAGTTCTTACACAATATAAAAAGTTCAAACAAGATCCACAATATTTCTTACAAAACAAAAATAATTCTTTCAAAATACAAAAAATTCTAAACATATCTAAAATATACAAGAATTATTTTTGTTTCGTATGATCTATTTTTGGATTTTCTTGAACTTTCTTGTATTATATTATGCCATACTGCTCTTGAGGTCTCTAAGTTTTTCATGCCCTGGATCTATTAAACCCGGGAAATAATGAAAAATATGGAAAATAATATCATAAAACTTTCAAAACTTCATCCTAAAGCCCTAGAAAATATAAAAATAAATAAATGTTAAAATATAGATAGCAATCGCTTAAAACCATCAAAAGCTAGTATGTCCTTTTAAAATGACCCCCCAACTATAATAAACTAGGTACTGTCAATGACCAGCCCTAGAGTGCTACGGGGACAGCTGCATAATAAATTCTGGAACTGATGTAATTTGGAACTGGTTTGGCGGAATCGGAACGGTGGAAGTAGGAGCAGAAGTGGCGCAACCGAAACTAAGGGAACCAAAATCACTGAAACCGGGATTGGGAATGGAACCGGGGTTGGTTCCAGCAGATTCAGAACTGGAATCACTTTAAGTGGAGCCAAAAGCGGGGGAAGTGGATTCGGGTATCATTTTATTACAAAAAATATTTTAAAATACCGTGGGGAGTGTAATATGATTGGTTGTAAAAACACAAAGAAAATGGGACTTAACGCATTCTTAATATCAAGAAAAGGTCTGAAAATGCTTTAGGAATGTTATTAGGTGTCATAGAGTGCCACGGGCCATTCATAGAGTGGCACAGTTCGGGAATTGCGATAGAGTTTCACGATCTAATAATAAAATAATATATTCCCACTGTTCAAATAAAAAAATTTCTGTCAGGATATTCAAACGTCAGAAAACATTTAAGTGATGATGACGGGTGCCTTAGGGTGACACTGGGCAGCTGTATTGTAACACATTGGCGTGAATTGTCACGAGTCATCAGAAGAAATGTTATTTTGAGTTTTGCTTTAAGTTTAAACGATCAATTTTAGTGTATAAGGTTTGTGAGGTTATTTTTGTAGAACAATGGTTTAAAATGCTTTAGAAATGATAATTTGTGCCGGAGATTGCCACGGGTCAGCCACAGAGTTTCACTGGCTGGGAATTGCCTTAGAGTATCATGATCTAATAATGAAATGGTATGTTCCCGCTGCTCAAGTGAAAATGTCTATCGGGATATTCAAACGTCAGAAAACGCTTAAGTGATTATTACGGGTGCCAAAGGGTGAGACTGGGCAGCCCCCATTGAGTCACGTGGGCATGAATTGCCAAGAGCCAACAGATGGAACACTATTGTGGAACTTTACTTTCAATTTAAACGATTGATTTTAGTGTATACGATTTGTGTGGCTATTTCTTGTAGAAATGTGAATAGTGTGTCAGAGGTTGACACGAGCCAGTGACACAGTGTCACTAGCTAGGAACTGTCATAGAGTATCACGATATAAAAATTAAATGGTATGTTCCCACTGTTCAAATAAAACAATCTGTCGGGATATTCAAACGCCAGTAAACGCTTAAGTGATGATGGCAGTTGCCACAGGGTTCCAATATGCATCCAATTTTTACAAAATCATTGGAGATAAGGAGAAAAATCATTCAAGAATTTTTTTTAATTCTCTGCAATTTTTAATAATTAGGAAATATAAAATTAAAGATAATATGAAAAAATATCTGAAAATGCCTTAGAAGGATAGTATGTATCACAGGGATGCCATACGTCCACTAAATATTGCCAAGGTTGGGCTTGAACTCTATTGATGTTCGAAAATCGATTAAAATATTCAAATCAAGAAAAATATAAAATTAAAGATGAAAAGATATTGAAATAGATGAAATATTTTGCTAAAATTAAGTAGTGATGTTAAAACTTAAGCGTCATCTAAAATTCAAGAGAGGGGGTGGTTGCCCTCTTTTTAGAAGGTAATCTCTGTATGTTTTAAAAGTTTTAATTTTACAGCGGAAAAATATATAAAACCATTTCAAAATGACCCCCCAACTATAATAAAACTAGGTACTGTCAATGACCAGCCTTAGATTGCTACAAGGACAGATGCATAATAAATTCTGGAACTGATGTAATTTGGAACTGGTTTGGGCGGAATCGGAACGGTGGAATCAGGGAGCAGAAGTGGCACAACCAAAACTAAGGGAACCAGAATCACTGAAACCGGATTGGGACTGGAACCGGGTTTGGTGCCAGCAGATTCAGAACTGGAATCACTTTAAGTGGAGCCAAAAGCGGGGGAAGTGGATTCGGGTATCATTTTATTACAAAAAATATTTTAAAATACCGTGGGGAGTGTAATATGATTGGTTGTAAAAACGCAAGGCAATGGACTTAACACATTCTTAATATCAAGAAAAGGTCTGAAAATTCTTTAGGAATGTTATTAGGTGTCAGAGAGTGCCACGGGCCATTCATAGAGTGGCACAGTTCGGGAATTGCGATAGAGTTTCACGATCTAATAATAAAATGATATATTCCCACTGTTCAAATAAAAAATAACTGTCAGGATATTCAAACGTCAGAAAAACATTTAAGTGATGATGACGGGTGCCTTAGGGGTGACACTGGGCAGCTGTATTGTAACATATTGGCGTGAATTGTCACGAGTCATCAGAAGAAATGTCATTTTTAGTTTTGCTTTAAGTTTAAACGATCAATTTTAGTGTATAAGGTTTGTGAGGTTATTTTTTTTGTGTTGTAGAACAATGGTTTAAAATGCTTTAGAAATGATAATTTGTGCCGGAGATTGCCACGGGTCAGCCACAGAGTGTCACTGGCTAGGTAATTGTCATAGAGTATCACGATCTAATAATGAAATGGTATGTTCCCGCTGCTCAAGTGAAAAATGTCTATCGGGATATTCAAACGTCAGAAAACGCTTAAGTGATTATTACGGGTGCCACAGGGTGAGACTGGGCAGCCCCATTGAGTCACGTGGGCATGAATTGCCAAGAATCATCAGATGGAACGCTATTGTGGAACTTTACTTTCAATTTAAACGATTGATTTTAGTGTATACGATTTGTGTGGCTATTTCTTGTAGAAATGTGAATAATGTGTCAGAGGTTGACACGAGCAGCGACACAGTTTCACTAGCTAGGAACTTGTCATAGAGTATCACGATATAATAATTAAATGGTATGTTTCCACTGTTCAAATAAAACAATCTGTCAGGATATTCAAACGTCAGTAAACGCTTAAGTGATGATGGCAATTGCCACAGGGTTCTAATATGCATCCAATTTTTACAAAATCATTGGAGATAAGGAGAAAATTCATTCAAGAATTTTTTTTTAATTCTTTGCAATTTTTAATAATAAGGAAATATAAAATTAAAAATAGTATAAAAAAATATCTGAAAATGCCTTAGGAAGGATAATATGTATCACAGGGATGCCATACGTCCACTAAATATTGCCAAGGTTCGGCTTGAACTGTATTGATGTTCGAAATTCGATTAAAGTATTCAAATCAATAAAATATAAAATTAAAGACGAAAAGATATTGAACTAGATCAAATATTTTGCTAAAACTAAGGAGTGATGTTAAAACTTAAGTGTCATCTAAAATGCAAAGAGGGGGTTACCCTGTTTTTAGAAGGTAATCTCTGTATATTTTAAAAGTTTTAATTTTACAGGGGGAAATATATAAAACCATTGGTTCAAGGGGATAAGGAAAAGGCTTATTCAAGAAAATGTTTTAAATTTTATACCCTTTTAAATACTAAGGAAATGTAAAATTAAAGACGAAAGAATATTGAAATAGATCAAATATTTTGCAAAAAGTAAGCAGCGATGTTAAAACTTTAGAGCTATATCTAAAATGAAAGGAGGGGGTTGCTCTGTTTTTAACAGGTAATTTTTGTATATTTTAAAAGGCTTTAATTTTTACAGGGAAAAATGTATAAAACTATTGGTTGAACGCAATAAGAAAAAAGGTATATTCAAGGAATGTTGAATACATTATACGGCTTATGCTCGTTCTTGTCGGATTACAAAGTTTCTCAGACCAAATTAGAATGAGAGTATAAGATTTATCGATTTAAAAGCAATGGTTTTCATAACAGTATTATATTTTGATGTTTTGGGTATGCTTATGGCAAATTTCTAAGCATTTATGTGGACGGTCCTTGATTGAGTGGCTTCTTAGTCGAAAAATATATGGCAAATTTCTCAGCATTTATGTGGACGGTCCTTGATTGAGTGGCTTCTTAGTCCGAAAAAATAACCCTTTTCCTAGCTACATAATATTGATTTCAGAACCCTAAGAAAGTATTTTAATAATGTTTGTAAATTTGCTTATTAATAAAACTTCTATGTACAATTAAAAGTTTTCACCTTTTAGATTTTCTCGTTCCAGGATTAATCTTCAATATCTAATGCTATAGGGAGTGTTTTTTCTTATCTTTCATTCCTGCATTTTTCCATGTTCCATCCATTTCTCATATTCTGTTTTCCTGTGTTTTATTTTTATATTGACTTATTTTTTTTTGCTACTAGAAGTAGAAATTGCTGTTTCAAGCCTAAGAGCCCCCTCCCACTCAAAAATTGTCAGGACCGTATCGCCAAGAAGTAATTGCCATGTCCAGGTTTGTTCAGAGTTCATTAATTCTCAGAAATACCTTTGTTAAAGCTTTTTTCCCTATCATGTCTATGTAATAATTCACTTGCAATCTTACCTAGTCGGGGGTACACAGAACAGCAAAAGTGAGGTTATCGATCAGAGTATTTACATATCTATGATGTAACATCTATGTATGTATGTACAGCAATAATATCCCTTAAACCTAATTCCACTAATCAATTTTCTCCCTTTCATTGGAAATATTTCCGGTGATATGAAACACGCTACTCATAGCTTAAAGATCTAGAAACTGTGTAGAGAATTCTCCGAGTGGGAAATAGGATATGACGTAGAAGTTATTTCTCGGAACATATATTAGGAATAATTTGCTGGTCCGGGCGGTTAACGCGTCGTTCTATTGAAGAAATCTATGGTCTTATGTTCAATTTCTGTAGCGGATAAAAACCCTTGTTGTCATCGGAATATAAAGGTTTCCCGAGGAAAAAATCTTGAAGAAAAAATCTTGAAGAAATATACCTTGAAGAAAAATCGACGAAAAAAACACCTTGGAGAAAAAGAAATCTTGAAGAAAAAATATCTCGAAGAAAAAGAAAATACTAAAATCTTGGAAGAAAAAAAGAGGGAAAAAAAATCTTGAATAAAATGAAATATCGGAAAAAAGTAAATATCTCAAAACAAAAAAAAATCTGTAAGAAAAAACAAAATCTCCTAAAATATTACGTATATCCACGTGAGTGCCGTCCTAAGTTACAAGTCAAACAAGATTACGTTTATCCTCAACATAGGTAAACAATCTCCTATTACGTAACATAAAAGTGTATTTTTTAGTATTACGTAAGACCCAGGTGCACATAATAATGTCTTGAAGAAAACATTTGCATAAATAAACAAGCAATTCCTATTACGTAACATAAAGGTGTACTATAATATTACGTAAGAACTAGGTGCGTGTAATATCATCTTGAGGGACTAGCAACTCTAATATTATACCCCCTATCTTTGTCGTGGAATCCATAATGCTGTGACTACTAGTATTAGTTTTACATGGTTTTCAGTTAATTCTTAATATCACTGTAGCCTTTTTGGCAGCTTAAAGGATGGCAATAAGAAAGTGTTTTAAGTAAAAATGTTATAACAAAGATAATTTGTAATAATATCTTGTAAACAGTATCAAAATTTAGTTTATTTTTGTTCCTGTTTGCTTCCTTATAACAAATGTCCTTTCATATGAGTCAAAATATTGGTTGAGAATAACTTGGATTGAAATAATTTTTTTAGGTTTCAGTAAAGCTTAAATGACACAATTTTTGAGAGTTCAATGAGTAAAAACGCCTATATTTGTGTTTTTTTTATTTCAAGTTTGACTTTGTCGTTTATTGTAATTTCCGGTAATTTGAGATTACGTTGCTTAGGCTGGCTAAATTTAGCTGAGAGCAGAATATTAAAGGATTATTGTTCTATAAAAAAACAGACCAATATTTACGAGGAAATGTATATATTAGGACTATCACAGGCAAATCCTCTTATATGATCTGGTATTTATTAACACCAAAAGCATTTCAAAGCCATGGTTAATAAGCATCAGCATAAATGCAAATCAGTATTTATTCTAAATTGTTTTTATCTAATTTCAAGTCAAAAAATATATCCATCGAGAAAGAACATAATTTAAAACATGATCTGAGAATATAAATTGACAAAACAGTTGTTTTAACAGAAGTCAGGAATATTTTTGTGTAGACCGATTTCATATAAGTAGGGAGGCCCTTTCGACTCGTAACCCTACATAATTTATTCATGGTTTATTGATCCACGAAGGGGAGAGAATTTCTGAGAAATTGATTTGTATAATCGAGGGGGAAGTAGATTTCTGAGAAATTGATTACATAATCGGCGGGAAATTATTGATTCTAACGGGACAAGATCATGTGTCCCTTTCTAAGCCAATCAGGAAAGTTACATAAGGTTTCCCATTACATCACAATTCACCCTTGAGATTCTGTATATAACGGACATGCGTTGTGGTTAAATTATCATACAGTTTTAAGACACCATGGATAAAGCATTGAATATTGATGAGTTGGAAACTTTGGCTAAATCACTTTATAATGTGAGTTCTGTTTAGTAAATTTTCTTAGTTTATTTCCAAATAAAATCAGTTTACATAGTCCCCTTCCAGTAAATTTAAATTCACGGTATACCCCCCCCCCACAATACAAACTCCACTATGTGATGTTTATAGTAAATAGAAAGCGTAAATATACTCTTTTTTACCATTAAACCTCTCCCCCCTCTGTTTACGATTTTAATTCTTTCATTAGAAATAATTCTGTTTTTTGATAAATTCTCGGTTTCTATATTTTTACCTAAAAGTGACAGCCAACTTCCGTCAAACTCTTAATATACTGACCCCTTTATTACGCTAAACCGCAAAGATTTAAATAGTGATAATTATTGACACCCGTCAAGTGCATCCTGCTTGTTAATTCTAATGAATTATGATAGCAGCTTAGCCAAAGGTTTCGCTGAAAAAAGATACTTTTTTCAGTCAAATTAAAAACAGTAAATCCTTTGAATTGCAAAGAGGGGATGGGTGTTAGTTTCATATAGTATTTGTTTTCCATTTGGAGTACTCAGTGTTTATATTGGGGGGGGGGGGGGAGGCGGGGAAGGGACAATAACTCGATTCTAACAGCTTTCGTTGGAAGGTGGAAAACAAACTGTTTCTTCGCGTGAACTGCAAAGAGATTGTTGCTTGTGTGCTCACCAGCGAGCCATTTATGTAGACATTGATTTGACGAAATAAATTACCTTTCATATATATATAACCCTGATGTTTGGTGTTTGGCTAGCTTTTAATTATACCATATTTATGGCTGACTATTTTGGTATCTATATTTTAAATCATTGTATTGGATTTGATGCAGTTGTTGGCTCTAAAGAATAATGCTTTTTTAGTTTTTTTTTTTTTGTCTAAATTGTAAAAATAGGATTTTTATGCTTTTAGGGTTTATTTCTAACACGGAGTGTATTTAAGTTTTTCTCTTAATGGTAAAAAATAGGGGCGTTTATAACTGTCTCAATTTTTACTTTTTGCATTACTGAAAAGGGAGAGGGGCTTCTTTGAGATAAATGCTTTCTAGACGAAATTATGCCTGACAATAAATTATGGTTAGGAACGGGGGTACTAATTTGTCTTCTGTAAAAAGGGGAATCGTTATTCCATACTAAAATTTTTTCTTTTTTTAAGGACAATTTTTAGGAATGTCACCCACCAAGCAAGAGGGCTAGGCTAAATGAAGTGACTCCTGTAGGAGTATCACGGCCCTTCCATCAAAGGTATGCTGGGTTGTCCAGGGGCACACTACACCAAGCCTCCATGCCATCTATACAATCCTTTATAGGTGAACCATCCAGGGCCACGCTTTACCAGCCCCTGTGTCCTTCATGCAGGCCAGCAATACAGTCTGGTCAAAAACCAAAAGGAGAATGGGTGGCTGCTCACAGGAAGGTGAACCCCGCTGGCTCATCTGTACAAGCCAGTGACATCGCAGCCACCACCACATGTCATGCAAGCCACTGATACTGCTGCCCCAATTACACAAGAGTGTGAAGTCACCGCCCCGTCCATCCTCCAACACGCGCTACCAGGACATCTGGCACACAAGTCCAGCCGGAATATGGAAATTTTAGCATTTTTACCTCTACTTTCTACCCGGTTATAGAAATATCTACCTATTTCTTCCAACTTTTTTAGGCCTTTCATTTCACCATTTTTCAACACAGTAAAAGTGTGTCAGAGATATTAAAAGGCATTTTATCCCCAAAGGAAATATAGCGTTCTCCCTTTGAATCAGGTCAAATGCATGCATTCACCTTGCTAAATTAGGTAGTGAAGCCAAATAAAAAGGCACTATATTCTGCTCATAGTAGGGTTATGTAATTTCTGTTGCAATATAAACGAAAGGTTAATCTTGCCTCTACAAATTTCTTAAAAACAACTTTCTATCTGAACGAGTTGTGTATCATGATAGGATATATAAAGTAGTGAATTATGGTACTAAGCACATGTAAATAATAATCCAATTTTAAATATAAGGTGATTTAGACACTTTGAAAATTATCTATTTTCTTTTATAGATTGCATTGGTTCCATATTTGCCATCTCCCCCTGCTCGTCAGTTGGAGAAGAAGACGCACCTGTGGAGTTCATTTGCAACAATTCACCATGGAATGGTATCGTTAACGAAATTCATTTCAATATCGATGATTTTTTAACTAATTATTTTAATGTAGATAGTAGCACAGTTGGGCAGGGGGACTTACCTTTGAAAGACCGAGTACTTTGCAGCTTTTAGACGATTTTACCCGGGAATTAACAGGGAACCCTCCTCCCTCAGATTAAATGAACACACTTCAAACAACTGAAATGGCTTCCCATAGCCCTATTGCTGAACAAAGTTGGGCAGGGGGGATAATATACCAGAGGGGGAGTAGGTTGACAATACCAAATTTAAGACATTTTCTCGAATTCCAGCTCTCAAATTCAATATGAAGTACGATAGTTGTCTACACTGCGACTTTTAGGGATACTTTTAATTCGCTTATGGGGGGTAATTTTGTATTTGACCCTATAGAAATTGTCCATATATATGTAGATAGAATTCATGCACTGTTAGAAAACCAGATTCAGTTGTGGGAGGGGGTAGGGATTCAATTAAGGTTTCAAATGTTTTCAAGGTGTTTTATTTAAATGAGGTAAAAGCAAGGTTTATGATCATAATGTACATACCGAGATGCTAGTGGTCTATCCGCATTTAGAAAATTATGAAACAGTTCTTATGGATTGGATAGACCACATTATTACGCATCTCGAAAATTATAACGGAAATGGTAGTAGATCTGTGGTTTTGTTTTATTGAAAATTTAAGCGTGAATATTTGTAAATTTAAAAAAGATATTATTTTAAGAGGGGGGCATGGGAGAGGGAGGGCAATTAAATTAAAGCTTAATCCAGATTTAGAGGGTTGCAAAGGTGTTCAGTGAATCTGTTTTGAAACAGGTCGAAAATGTTTCATGTACGCTTTCCCATGTCAGCATTCGAGCCTCTAGCATGTGACGCTTCAAAGACAACTTTAGAATACTGGGCTGTACATGGGAAGGTGGGGTTTGATTTTCCCCAGTAGATTTTTCTTGTTTAGAGGGAAAATACCCAGTAACGCTCAGATTCATGATATTTTTGAAAGGGTCAATGCCCATTTAAATATCGGCGTTACTGTGGTTCAATATGAAACTGAATTTGAAGATGGGGCACGGTCTAATAAGAAGGGGGTGTTGTTCCCAGTAAGGGGCCCGTCACTTGAATTGGTGAAGCACTGGGTTTGTTGTTGTACACACCACCTAGTGAACCTGATGCAATTGGCAATTTCAACCGAATTACAGACATCAGTAGAGTTCTGGGGGAGCGTATGAAAATAGGGACACGTTTTTACTGTCCGACATGCCTGTCTAGATATCTTAGTGATTTAAAAAACTACGGAATCATATGAAGCATTGTAGACAGCTTAGTTATCAGTCAGTAGAAACTGTTCTAGGTGATAGGGCCATTTTATGATTTAAAAATTTTTTCAAAATACCCTCCTCCAAAGCAATAAAATCTTTTTGGATTGTGAGGCGAAGCTAGTGGAAGTGAACGATCCTCGATTTTCCGAATCGAATCAAAGAACATCGAGCCATTGGAGTTTCCTACGCCCAGGCACAAAGAGACAGTTCTAACACTATGCAGTTGTTAGAAATAGTCCTAACGTTGGATGAGGGTGAGTGCATGATCAAGGCACTGACAAAATTAATTAGCACTGCAAATGACGCTATTTCTCGTTTGAGAAATACCATTATCCAATGTTATTGTCTGCAGAGGATCGTCACGCAATTAAAAATAAAAAATATGCTGCTGGGTTTGTAAGGGGGAGTTTGAAGAGGGGGCTAAGGGGAAAAGGGCTAGGGGGTAAAAGAGGGGAGAAGGGGAAAGTCAGAGACCACAATCACTTTTGGCAGGAAATATCATCTAGGGTTAGTAATTTTAGAGGGGTTGCACATCAGTCGTGCAATGTGAATGTAAGCCAGCAGTTTTTTATACCGGTCTTCATTCACAATTCAAAATATGATTTAAAATTTATTTTACCGGCTTTGGCACGTATGCACTGGGAGGAAGGGGGAGTAGATAGTCCATGGGTAAACATTTCATTTACCTATAATATAATCCCCAAATCAGCTGAGAAGTCGGTGCTTTTCGAGTTGAAATGGCAGGTAGTGATATAGCAGGCATACGTGTCTGAATAAATTCAGGTTTTTAGATTCTGTTAGTTTTTTCCCCAAGGCATTGAGTCAATTGTTTCAAGTGCAGAAAAGCGACAATTTTGATAGTTTTCTTTTGCTTAAACAGCACTTTCCAGACAGTGAAATGTATGACCTATTGACCTGTAAAGGTGTATATGCATACGACTATTGCTGTTCTGGCGCTCGCTTAAGCGAGGAGAAAATACCTCCAATTGAAGCTTCTATAATTCACTCACCAACAGTGAATGCACTGCCGAGGAATACGAATTTGCCAAGAAGGTGTGGGGCTAAGGTAATTGTAAAAATGGGTGGGATTATTGTAGACTGTACTTGGCCAGTGACGTTTTAACTCAGTTAGATATTGTCTGTAAGAACACAGACCAAATCTATTCAGAGTTTGGATAAGATATAGGATATTATTTTTCCACACCACATTTGGTGATGGACTTGATTTTAAAAATTAGTTGGGAAGAAATAGGCTTGAAGCACTGATGTAGATCAACACCTTTTTGTAGAAAGATCAATGAGGGGAGAGTAGTGTTTTTCATGGAGATCGTGTTTTGACAACCGATCCAAGCGGGCAAGATACTGTGTAAAGTCAAATGCAGTTTTCCTTGATATGAACTCGTTATATCCCTCGGCAATGTCTCACTACTCTTTGCCGTGTGGGAAACTATAAATGCTTGAGAATCCTTGTGAGTTCCCCGACATTACACCGTCGAGGACAGTTGGCCACAAGAATGGTTCTTTGAAATTGATGGTCACATTCCATTGACGCTTCATGATTCTGTCAAAGATTTTGTTTTCCCCTGTATCAATCGACCGGTGACAAAGGACTCACTGAGCCCATACAATCGATCATTGGATGAAGATATGGGGATGCACTGGACCTCCTCCAATCAGAAAACTGATTGCGGATCTGGACCCTAAACATAATATCGTTTGTTCACCATGTGGTTTTGTGCTGGATGGTGAACAATGGTTTTCAAGATCACGAAAATACATAGGGTCCTGCAATTCAATGAAAAAACTTATTTGAAGACGTTTATCGATACCTTTGTCGATAAATGCTCTCGGGCAAACAGCAAAGTAGAAAAGGAAATGTACAAGCTAATTCTAAATTCAGCGTTTGGCAAAATGTGTGAAAGCGTATGGAACAAATCTCGTTTTGACGTCGTGACTGACCCCAAGAATATGCACGAATTATTGCAGACCCCAATTTTAACATCGTTCACGACCGTAGAGGCAAGCATGGTTCTTCTACACAGGAAAAAGAGAAATCTGCTACTGAACAAGAATATAGCAGGATGTAGTTCAGAAATTTCCAAAAGCTCATGTTTGTCCTTTTTTTACAATGTGTGCAAGGTACAATGGCCAAGGGAGGTGGGGGGTTCAAGTTTACTATGGGGATACAGATCCTCTGTTGTTAAAAGTAAAAACAGGAGATTTATTGGGAGATTTAGAAAATGGGGAACACGTCAGCTCGCGGATGGATTTCACTAACTAGAATCCGTTCCTCTACCCCGGATTTTGTGAAACGTCAGGCCCCCAATCAGCTACTCATGTTTAAAATCAGAGACGGGGAGTGATTGATATCCAAAGGGTTTTTTCCCGGGTCCTAAAGTTTATTGTGTAGAAACTCACAACAAAGATGTAAAACAGGGTGTAAAAGGGGTGCCTACACATTTATAAAGAACTATTGCAACATGAGTGTCTACAGAAACTGTTGTAGAAAGTAGCCTAGTGCCGAGAGCACATTGTTTGCAATTCGCTCTCAGCAGTATAAAAATATACTTTTAGAGTTGAAAAGAATGTCATGTCGTGTATATCCGACAAGGTCTTTGTGCTCGAGAATGGTGTAAATGTACTCCCCCACGGCCACTATAGAACTTCATACCGGGTTGAATGTGTAGACTATCGAAATCAACTTGGTCTGGATAAATTAACCTAACCTCACCTGATAAATTAAATTTTCTAACCTAACCTAACCTTTCATGAATTAACTTAAACGCTCTAACCCAACCCAACCTTTCATGAAATTAACTTAAATGCTCAAACCTAACCTAACCTGTGGCAGCGGCGGCGAATATTGTTATACAGTTTTTTTCCACAATGATCCCCGGGGGGGGGGGCGGGTCCCACCCGTGACGGCTCCAGGGGGGTGGGGTCCCGCCATGGTCGGCCTTCAGTCCGTGGCTCCCGGGGATGGGGGGTCTCGCCCGTGGCCGGCCTTTGGCCCCGTGATCCCCGGGGGGGTGGAAAGGTCCACCCAGTGGCCGGCCTTCGGTCCACGATGCCCGGGGGTTGGAGGGTATCTTTTAAATTCACAGTGTTCAACTCTGCTATTTTAAGTTGTTTTATGTCAATTGTTGTTGTTTAAATGGGGCTATTGCACAAAAATGTGTGTGCACAAATAGTGTTGGTGTTCTTGCTGGACAAAAAGTGTTTTTTATGACAATAAATGCTATTTTACAAATAGTGTTTTCTTGTTGAACAAAATAGTGTTTTTTTGATAATAAGTATTGTTGTTTGTTGTTAATAAATATTGATGTTTCTTGTTGACAAGTGTTTTTGTTTAATAAATATTGTTTTTGTTGAACAGAAAAGTGTTTTTTATGTTAATAAATGAATGAAAATATTTTTGTTGTTGTTCTTGTTAACGTACTAGATAGATCTATGGGAAAATTATTATTACTTATTCATTGGACATGTGTGGTTTACAGTTAGTTGTAGTCTGACAGTTGTCAACAGCAACAGTATGTATCAATTTAAAACACCATTCGGATCGCTTCTGTGTGGTCCATCCATGTCTGGGAAAACGACACTTTTAGCTAAAATAATCAAAATTTTAATAAAATGTTTTTGGAAAAACCAAAGAAAATTTATTATTGCTATAGTATTTGGCAGGAACCCTACGATCAAATAAAAGCTATTGCCACATATCTATACCATTACAATGCATACGGGGAATTGATGTTTTCAATAGTATTGAACCAAACTCGTGGCTGATTATTGATGATTTGGTTGAATCAATTGAAAACTTCTCACAGGAAATGCTTCAGCTGTTTACCGTTCGCTCTCATCATGAAAACATTTTCCATAACCCTAGTTCCACACAATCTGTTTCATCAGAGCAAATGTATGAGAAACCCTGGTTCTGAATTGTGCCATCTATATTATCTACCGAGTTGTTTCGTGATTCTAACACGCTAATAACTCTCAATAAGCAAATATATCCCGGCGCTCCCAAATTTCTGCTCTCAGTGCACACTCAGGCGACAAATAAGCCTACGGGTACATTTTGCTAGATCTTAATCAGAATACACCCGAGGATCTACGTGTAGTCACAGATATTTTTCGACAAAGAAATTACTGTATATCTTCCGGTGAACAGTAGAAAAAGCTATTAGTTGCCATCATAACGCTGAAGAAACTACGCAAACAATGGCATTTATTTTCTGTTTTAGGCACTTCAAAACCTCGACTCAGGAAGGCTATGCTCAAACAGGGTGTTGACAATGATTTCATTAATCTAATATCTGAACTTTGTTTAAATTAAACTGAGGGCAATGTACACTTTCCAGAAGGTGTTTAGACAACAGACAAAGCAACATCGTTCCACTGTTCGTGCCTTGGCTTGCAAAAACAAGGGAATTTTTTTTAAAGAAAACGTCTCCTTCAAGCGGGCGGTAGCTTTTTTACACTTTTACTGCCAATAATTGCAGGACTTGTAAACAGTTTTCTCTAGATGGCTAAGCCCTATAAATTGACGCCATTTTAACTTGTCCTCTCGTCCGTGGAACATTTTGAAGACAATCTAAGCAAATTCAATAATGATGAGAATATTGCCGATGATAAAAAAGCTAGTTTTACTTCTAGATGCATTGCGACGTGTGGAGAAACATAGACCTTATCGTGAGAGACCCGTCACAATCGGCACAGATCCCCCTAAACAGGAAACATCTCCTCAAGATTCAGCCGTGCAATCAAAGAAGAAGGAATTGAATTCCATAGTGACAATAATTGGAAACCTTTTGCCAGTGACCTATCGAGAAAAGAGTAAAAGAGTATTAATATATCTCATGTTGGAAACTGGTGGTGATCAAGTTCAAGTCGATAGCACAGGGAAACGAATTATAATTCAGCGTAAAAAGTTATAATCTAGTAGAATTAATTTGTGATATGGTGACAAATCGTAAAGACTTTTATTATTTGACAATAATCTATACACCTTTCTAAATGCATCAAACTTCCCCAAAAGTCTTATGGCAATAAGCAAATTCTAAAGAAACTAAGAGAATATAGTCCTCCAACAACACCAACACCATCATTTAAAAAAAAAGAAGATTCAATTTTGGCAAATACTAGCAGCAGCAGCAATGATTTTTTATAACACCAACGGGCTAGTCAAAAGCGAAGACGGATTGATTCACCCTTCAGTGTGCAAAAGGGGAGTGGACATTACACTACGTGTTTGCGTTTAAAAGGGATGAAGTTCTGAAGTATGTCTATGAAAATATTGGTGAAGCGGGAAGTCTAAGTTCCCCCACAACGCTTTCTAAAGTTGCCTCTGACATAGATGGCAGCACATTAAAAAAAGCAAAAGAGTATCTAGAAAATGAACCGAGTTCCACACTGCATCGGAATCGCAGGCTTCGTGGCAAACAATATAATGCAAACTGATCTTTTAACTTTCGACACGATTCAACGGCGTCACAATTCACCATACAAATATATTCTAGTGGCAATAAGTGTCTTTAGTCGCTCTGCCTATGCCATTTCCATTGCAAAAAAAGAGAGGTTGTTGAAGTTGCTCATGCTTTGGAAAGTATTCTTGAACAGGATTGCTATAGAAAAATTCAATCGGATCGCGGGTAGCGAATTTCTTAATCCTCATGTGCAAAAGGTTCTATTGAAATATAATACAACGCTCTATCATAGTCACAGCCCGATAAAGGCTGCATTGGCTGAACGATTGATAAGAACGTTTTGTCTATTTATTTCAAGATATTGTACACTGAAAAATACTGCTGCTTTTTATTCACGATTTGGATAAAATCATGGAAATATACAACCATCGACCACATCGATCCCTGTAATGAGAAGAAAAAGACGAAATTCAATGTTGGTGATACTGTTCGAATTAATAGAACCACCTATGTTTTTGAAAAGGGGAATTATTTCTGGAGCACTGAACTTTTTAAAGTGTCCAAAATCCTAGACACTAGACCAACGACATATCGACTACGAGACACACAAAGATGATGAGATTCTCGGCGGTTTTTATGAATATGAACTGCAAAAGGTTAGAAACACCAGTAAATTTTATCAAATTGAAAAGATATTAAAGAGTCGTACTCACAGGAGCAAGAGACAGTTGCTTGTTCGCTGGCTAGGATACAACTCTGATTTTGATTCTTGGGTCAGTGTTGAAGATATTGACAATGCCCAATGATTTCTATGGGACTTTCATGTACAATGTTTCTGTTCCTCTCTACAATGACTTGAATAGAACAAGTGATTTTTGGACGAAACTCTCCCCCACCATCAAATTTGACGGCGCGTATATAAAGTGGCTCTTGTCGACTGTATTCTCAAAAAAAAAAACGATACATATGACATCCTGAGAAAAGATCGCAAATATGAAATAAAAATTAGACCCTATGATTGGCCGCCACCCTCAGGTGATCAAGAACAAATTCAAAAGATCAATTGGATGAATTATCCATATATTGAATTACCCTATGAAGAACTCACCTGTATGAATGATTTTGATGTCGGTCTATTAATAAAAGAATTTCCGGCTCGTAGAAAAGGAGCTTTTCATTTCAACAATTCTAAGAAGGAGGGCAGGATCCACATTTGTTCACCTATTGCTGATGAAAAAGGTTATTCTCAATGATAATCTTAAGGGCGATGTTCTTGGCTTTAAGCTCAATATAATCAACGGTAAAACTGCTGGAAACACTAATTTCATTTTTACTGACTAACCCGCCTGCCTTCTCCACGGACACCTGTCCGTGGAGAACGAAAAACCAATAACGAGTTTTTTGAACGAAAAAACCATAAAGAACATATTCACCCCTACAATATGAAGCATCTTCAGTATATTCCCGTAAACACTTCCTATTTGGAACTCTGTCATTAACACTAAGAACTGAATTAGGTGATCCCCTAGCAATATCAAAAGGTTCTGTGATTACATGCCATTTTCGACCCATCGTTAAACAACAACAAGATGTCTAATAGAAAAGTGGTATTCATTTGTCCCGATGATTGACTGCTATGGTTAATACTCTTGGCCCAAGACAACAGGGCAATGGAATGGACCTATTACAAAGGTCTCTGGTCAATGTCTGCCTACGGTCTTGGCAGTTGGTTTGCTAAGCTGTTTTGCTTTGCATTACCTCTGGCTAGAAAATATATTGTACCGGCTGCAACAGATTTTGCATCCTCTACATATACGATTGGGAGCTCTGGGAAGGATTTTAAAAAAAAAGTGCTTCGGAAAATCTTAGGTCCAGTGCGCAAACCCTTGGCGAGAGATTAAAACAAAATGGAAAAGGTTTTAAAGGTCAAGAAACAGTGCATCACTCATCAGTCCTCTACTCAGATGAGAAACAAAAGACATCACCCCTTTCAAAGAAAAAAAAGGAAAAAGACGACACGTACAGTAAACAGTAGAAGAAGAAGCCCCAGAAGAAACTTGTTAGATCGAAACTAGATTTCTTTTCCTAAGATGTCATATCTACCGCATAAGGATTTTCAACCTTCAAGAACCTCATCATTGAATCCATTCAATGCAAAAAATGTTGATGTGAGTGTAAAACATGGATACTATGAACAATTTTATCCTCAACAACCCCTCTCCGATAATATTCACTTTCAAATTTATTCCAATGAAGACTACTTTATGGACATGTCTTCAACATTTATAGATTTACGAATAAAAGTCCGGAAATCCGATAATACATTGCCAATTCTTGCCGATGGAATACCCTATGAAAATTGTATATTACATAATTTATTTCGTCAAATCAGTATCTACATCAATGGCACACTGGTGAAGCACAAGCAACAATCTATTAAATTATACACAAGCTATATGCAATTCATACTGATGACACCCAAGTCATAAAAGGAATTTAGAGGTACCGAGTCCAATGGATTGAATATAATACTAATAATGATAGTACAGATGCACTTAAAAATGCTACAACTAGGGAATTACATCTAGTTGAAAAATATACCATGACATATTTAATATACCTCAATGGCTACCACCCAATATTAAAGTGGATATAAAATTGACGCTTGCTCCATCCAATTTCATATTGAGAAAAGAACTTATTGCCAATCCAGGTGTAAATCTCTCTCTCACCTTGGCAATACTACATGTACGCAAACAGCAGGTTATGAGTTCTGCTGCTTTGGCAGTGGAAAAACTGAGAGCCCAGTGGAAATAATATTAAACTACTTGTTCCTCATACAATCACCAGTCAACGTCACATTGCCACGGGCTCATGCACCTTCACCGAATCATCCTTTATCAATGGCGAAATTCCGTCAAAACTGGCCTTGGCATTTGTAAAAAGTGCTAGTGCAATAGGATCGTTGACTGGATACCCACATAAATTTGAAATGTTTTGGGCTTTCATCTCTTGTCTGCAAAGTAAATGGAATCCCACTGTACAATCTATCTTTTGATAAATCCTATAGAAACATTGTATGAGTTTGACCATGCAAACCTAGATCATGATTCACAACTATTTGAAAATGGTATAACCGAAGAAATGTTTGCTAAAACACATGGGCATCATTGTATTGGATTGGTCTGGCACCCAGGATATGAGTATAGTACATACGTGGAGTGTGCGTTTTTTAGAGTGTACATTTGCCGACCCATTAGCTGAGAGTATTGCACTAATCTCGCTAAATCAATTTGAAACCTATTGGGAAATCTTCCCGAACAGGGTTGCCACCGTCAGTAGGATTTTACTAGATCTAGTAAAAAAAAACTCTAGTAATTTAGAGGATATAGTAAATTTCCCGAAATCTAGTAAAACTAGTAAAAAGTCATGACTTATAGTAAACAAAACTTTTTTTTATTTTCCATGAATTCAGGGAAAAAAATTATCGTAAAAATATGACAATTTACAATTTTCAATTGTCTGTTTTTACAATTTACAATTTGTTTGTCTGTCTCAGAGACAAACAAGCAGTCACCTATTTTCATAAACAGACCCTTCATTTCCGGCGTCTAAAGGTCGAAAAAATCAGCTTTCTGTGTGTATCAAATCTTACCAACTAAAATGAAGCCGCACGCGCAAAAATATTTTTTTTTAGCATTTAGTAAAAACAGATGCGATCGATCATAGTAAATTTTTTCTCTCTGATTTAGTAAATTCTTTCCAGGTCAGGGTGGCAACCCTGCTCCCGAAGGCAGTGTTCAACTAGACTTTTTGGCACCATGAAAACCAGGCAAATAATCAATGTATTTGCAATATGGACCCCTACATGTCCAAAATACAGATCCTATTGTCTGCCCTTGGAATTTCTTGGAAAAATTCAAAGTGCCAACAATACCCTAATTATTTTAATAGCAAGTCCGTCCGTCGACTGTGCAGACTGGGTCATTGGTTGTGCATCTTTCAAACAATGAAGACGATTGAATTTTTTGATCCTCTTGGTCTACCCCTACATTCTACACTCCCCACATCAGCAACTATATTGAGAACAGTGGGAAAAACTATTATTCAAAATCGGAAGAGAGTGTAGGATCTGACGACTAAAAGCTGTGGTGGCTTCCATGCACTAGTAGATTTTTGTGTTCCAATGTCGCGGCTATACTTACAAGCAGTTTTCTCAACATTTATGGTAGACAATCCACGTCTGAACGACTTTATGTGGAAAATAAAAATACAAACTGCCTCTCATACCTGCATAATATTGATTTTAGTGCCCTACGAGTAAAGTGCTTAAAAAAGAATGTATGTGAATTTGTTTATTAATAAATGAAAAAATGTATATACAACAATTTCTTTATTCTTCACTTTAGATTTCTTCTTCTACCGGTTTATAGGCAACTGTCGTGAACCACTAATGCCGGTATATCATTGGATTCACTGTATATTGATCTTGATTGGCTGCAAAGTCAGGGTCAGATTTTTCTACAGTATAATGTAACTTCCCTCTTGTTTATATCTCTTTGTATAGTCAATGATACTATTTGCATTCATATTATGAAATTCACGAGTTTCAATCTGTCTATTTGATGCAATATCACATACAGTGTTTTCAAATGGTGAATCACAATCAGTAACTGCCAAAATAAGAATCACTTGGTTTATAGTCATAATAGGCAGTATCGTCACAACGATGACGTAGAAAAGAAACCAAAATGTCTTGTTACCCCAACAATTGAATCGTAGACCTGATTCTTCCTCCCAGAATAATTTAAATCCATGACGATACCAATCTCGTAGAAATAAACTAAAATCACGTTTGGGATCTTTCCAATCATACCGGGGTTTGTATTCTCCCACTGATCACATTTGTCATAGTGACAATTGGAGCACAGATGTCCTCTAGGGTGAGAGTCACAAAATCTGTTCAAGACATGAATTACAACCTTTAATTTGTACTGCATAGCCTCTGTGTAATTTACAAGGATTACATAATTTGCACTTTTCATTATAGTCATCAATAACTGTACAATTCTCACATGATGTCCAACTGCCAAGAGTGTACATGCATAGTGGTAATGTATAGAACATTTTTGGTTTCCGATGTCAACTCTCTCACAGCTAAAACGAAACTGATCCTCTTCGATAAATTCAGAGGAAGGAATGGTTAGAGGAGTAACTCTGTGACGCTACCTCTTTCGAATGGGGGAGCCATCTACATCGAATCTATGGCAATGTTTTCAAAAGTATATCCACGATATTATTCTGCTTTGTTCCAATTAATATATCAATAAATTGAGTATAAGCATTTGAGTCACATTTTAAAAGTTTCATAAAATAGTCCAATGGGGGAGAATCAGTTTTCATTATATTGTCAAGTGTTTCCCTCCCTGCGAGAATATCTTTCGTTTTGAAGGGATAACTCAAGAAAATTATCATCCAAAATCAAACATTTTTCCATAATCGCAAGATTCGATCTAATTCTCTCTTTCTCAAATTTATTCATTTTTTCAATCCTATCACTCTGACTGCTGACTCTAGACTGGCCATGTTTTCGTTAGCCTAACATTCTAACAAAAAGAAAGGGAACATTTTCGATTTCTAAACAATTTTATTGTATAATTACAACAATAATAGTACACATGTACAATTAGCGATATAGCTTATTATCTTCAATATGCTTCACTAATGCACTTAAAGCACTTTGAAGTCTATTCACATGCGCTATATCAACTTTTGCAGCGAAGCATAATTGATACTCCATTTTAAATTTGCTCAAAGATATCACATATCTTGCATATACTTTATTCCATTCTAGACAAAGCCGTGATCCTCTCGTGATTTCCACCGCAATGTTTGGTGCTCTTGTATCATTGCTACCAACTCCACTATCAACTTTTATAGTGTAAACATTCCACTCAATATTATTATTACAAACATATCCTAATGAGTAAAGTCAAACTGTTCTCACTCCTTGAATTCTATTCACACACTAATAAAAACTATAGCAAAATACTTTCCTTATATTCTCTGCAATCCTGTCCCGCTAATATTTTCCGACTCCCTGATTGGCTTAGAAGGAGACATGGGATCTTGTCCCGTTAGAATCAATAATTCCCCGTCGATTATATAATCAATTTCTCAGAAATCTACTTCCCCTCGATTATGCAAATCAATTTCTCAGAAATTCTCTCCCCTTCGTGGATCAATAAACCATGAATAAATTATGTAGGGTCACGAGTCGAAAGGGCCTCCCTAATCATATAATTTACACGGATCTGATTATATTTTGGAAGTCAAGACATAAAAAGACCAGCAATTTTATCAACAAATAAATAAAGCAACATATTTAAACTATCAAAAATGTCTTTAATATTATTTCAAATTTTAAATGTAGTTAACGTTAACTATAATAAGAAAAGTTTTTGAATAGCATTAAAGATGAAAGTTTTGACTTACAGTCGGGAATAAACAATCAGTTCGCTAATTGAAATGGAATGTATGTCTGTAGTGCCAGGTGCTTCTAAGCACACCTGAAAGATAAAACAAGAATCCAAATAAATGTTATATTGACAAGAAACCAATAACCCAATAACACATAACAATTTTTCCTTTATGCATTTATGCGTTTTTTTTTTTGTGTAGACCCCCTCCCCCCCACTCAAACAGTGTCTGTTCTGTCTTTGTAGGGTAAACTTCGAAAGGTTAGATTTCGTTTTTTTTTATTTTTTTTCTTTGTCTTCTCTTTTTTTTTGGTTTAGCACTGAGGACGACTTGGCGGAGGTCCTTTGTCGAAATATTTGCTTATATTTTGTCCTTCTTCATGGTTCACCACTGGCTGATAAAATCCTCGTTTTTTCACCCTTTTTGATTTTATTTTCCATTTTGTTAGTTTCTTTCCTCTCTGAGTTTCATTTGTTAGTCAGATATACATTTTTAACTTCATCAAACAAGCAATAAAGTTTGACAAATTTTTATCCTTTGTCTGGCCGTTACTGGAATAGACCAGTCCCAGTCTGGCTGCCGTAACCTTCCTGGTATGAAGGAGAAAATTTTTTTTCTAGAAAAGTAAAGTAAAGGCTATATTAAACTTAAGATCAAAAGAAATAGAAACCTACCATAAATCGAAGTCGAAACGACCAGAAATCTACTATTAAAGAATAATTGAAGCCCATAACGATAGGAAATTCAAAAAAACATCATAGCAAAACAAACTTACAACAGGCATAATATAAATGAATAAATAACTATTAAAACAAGTTAAACGAATTTAAAAATGCAAATTAACCTTGAAATGAACAAAAATAACTACAAACCAGAGTTTGGGTTTTACCTCCTTTTCTCATTGTAAAAATCTAAAACCTGTTGCGTCATTCGTGCTTACTGAAAACTATATGTTTCTTGAACAGTCTTGGAAAGTACAAATAAAACCAAACTAAGTATTTGATATATAATGATATTAATTATTAAGAGACATCATTTCAAGATTTTATTTCACTGTAAATTATGTTTGTATTTCACTTCTGTTATAACTGGAAAAGAAATACATTTGTAATATAATTCATTTTCAGTGAAGCGCCAATGACGCAGTAGGCTTTAGACCTTTACAGCTAGGAAAGGGTCAGTATTGAAACTCTTGTTTTAAGTGGACCTATATTTGTCTTGAACAGTCCAAGAAAGAATTAATAAACTTAAAATAAATACGTGATATATTATGATTTTAATTTCTGAAAGCTCCTCAGTTCAAAGTGTAATTTTACAGTAGAGAACCTATTCAGAGCCAGTAATTTCTTTTTGGTAAAGCGTTTCCGATGTCCAATCCTATCAGAGCCCCCCCTGCAATTCCTGTTTGCTTGGTATTTCCGATGGTAAATCCTATAAAGTGCTTCCTCATTCTTTTTTTCGTAGGTAGTTCTGACGTAAAATCCTATACAACGAGAATGGCTTGGAACAAAGGGAGAATATAAAGACATTGGCTTCAGCACATCCACTCTTTTTTTAATACAGGAAATTCCTATACTGTGGTAGTTTCAGTATACACGGGTGATTTATAGATATCCTATCAATAGGAGTATTTCTAACACCCTTGTTCTAGTATGCAAAAATTTGTGTTCAAAGCCAAAGTCTAGCCGTTATTTGACCTGGCTCTAATCCCATGCATCGAAGCCTGGATAGGAGATATTGTTTATGCAGAAAAGTTGCTGCGAATACCATATAGAATTC
>CM051269.1:11432133-11439633 GCA_027921565.1 Artemia sinica
AATCTGTGTGTTAGTGTGCACATTATGTCTCTCTCACTCTTTGTGCCTGTAGGTTTGACTGTTTGTTTGCCTGTCTCTGTGTCTGTATTTGTGTTTTTATTGTGTCTGACTCTATATATTTGTGTGTCTTGTTTGTCTCTCTCTCTCTCTCTCTCCTTGCCTGTGTTTTGAATATTTGTTTTCCTGTCTCTGTGTGTCTGTGTGTTTGCGTGTCTGACTGCGTGTTTGCGTGTGTTTTTGTGTCTTTCTCCCCGTGACTGTGTGTCCGATTGTGTGTTTGTCTGTCTCAGGTTTTATCATTGTGTTTCAGACTCTGTGTGTCTGTGTTTTTTTCTCTTTCTTTGCACCTGTGTGTGTAACCATTTGTTTGCCTGTCTCTGTATCTATCTTTGTGAGTTTTTGTGTCTGACTCTGTGGTGTTTGTGTGTGTTTTCTCCCTTTCCCCGTGCCTGTGTGTTTGACTGTGTTTTTGTCTGTCCTTGAATCTGTCTTGGTGTTTTTGTGTGACTAACTCTGTGTGTTTGTTTGTGGTTTTGTCTCTCTCTCTCTCTCTCTCTTTCTCCTTGCCTGTGTGTTTAATTGTGTATTTAACTATCTCTGTGTCTGTCTTAGTGTGCTTTTGTGTCTGACTCTGTATGTTTGCTTGTGTTTTTCGTCTCTCTCCCCGTCCCTGTGTGTCTGATGATTGTGTGTTTGTCTGTCTCATTATGTGTTTGCGTGTCTAACTCTGTGTGTCGGTGTTTGTTTCTGTCTCTCTCTTTGCCTGTGTGTGTGACCACCTGTTTGCCTGTCTCTCTGACTATCTCTTTGTGAGTTTGTGTGTCTGACTCTGTGTGTTTGTGTGTGTTTTTTTCTCTCTCTCTCCGTGCTTGTGTGGCTGACTGTTTGTTTTGTATGTCTTTGAATATTTCTTCGTGTTCTTGTTTTGACTAACTCTGTGTGTTTGTTTGTGTTTTTGTCTCTCTCTCTCTCTCTCTCTCTCTCTCTCTCTCTCTCTCTTTCCCTCTCTTTCTTTCTCTCTCTCTCTCTCTCCCCTCTCTCACATCTCTCTCTCTCTCTTTCTCTCTCGTCTCTCTCTCTCTCTCTCTCCTCTCTCTCTCTCTCTCTCTCTCTCTCTCTCAGGCTCTCTCTCTCTCTCTCTCTCTCTCTCTCTCTCTCTCTCCGTGTCTGTGTGTGTATTTATCTCTCTCTGTGTCTGTCATTGTTTGTTTGTGTGTCTGACTCTGTGTATTTGTGTGTTTTTTTGTCTCTCTCTCTATCTCTCTCTCACTCTCTCTCTCTCTCTCTCTCTCTCTCTCTCTCTCTCTCTCTCTCTCTCTCGTCCTCTCCTCTCTCTCTCTCTCTCTCTCTCTCTCACTATGCCTATATGTCTGACTGTGTGTTTGCCTGTCTCTCTGTCTGTTTTTGTGTGTTTTTTTGTGTCTGACTTTGTGTGTTTGTGTGTGTTTTTTGTCTCTCTCTCCGTGCCTGTTTTTTTGTGTTTTGTTTTTGACTCTGTGTGTTTGTGTGGGTCTCTCTCTCTCTCTCACTCTCTCCGTGCTTGTGTGTCTGTCTTGTGTTTTTTTTGCTTCTGTGTCTGTCTTTGTGTGCGTCTGACTCAGTGTGTTTGTGTATTTTTTTGTGTCTCTTTCTCTCCCTGCCTGTGGGTACGATTATGTGTTTGCCTGTCTTTCTGTCTTTCTTTGTTTTTGTTTCTGACTCAGTGTGTTTGTTTATGTTCAGTGTGTTTGTTGGAGGCGGATGGAGTTCGTCCGGAATGAGGCAGACTATGTCTGCTGACCACGTGCCTCTGGATATGGGGTTTTCCCTAACTAAACGCTCCATGTTAATGGGCAGCCTCAACCTTATGAGGTGGGTGGAGCCCACCCCAGGGACTTTCAGTATCTAGGCAAGTCCTAGCTCTAATTAGATCCCAGGCCTAGGGTCGGTTGGGCCTGCAACCCTCCACCCGAAAATTTTACCGCAACGAAAAACGATGATACTGCCTCGGATGACCTACCCCCCCTCTTTACCTTCCACGACCCCAGCATGTCCCTGGACTGATTTTAGACCATCGAATGAACCTTATTGACGAGGGTGGAATATGACTCGCCACCTGGGACGTACTCACACTCAACTTTCCTGGAGCTAAATCAATGCTTGCCTATGAGCTAAAACGCTTCAATATAGCTGTGGCTGGCCTTACGGAAACCCGCCTTGTCGGAAGAGAGTCTGAGGATATTGGTGAAGGATATCACCTGATCTGGTCTGGTGACCCAAAAAGCAAGACAAATGGTGTAGGCCTCGCGCTGAACGCTAGAGCCAAGAGATGCCTTCTCTCCTATAAACAAATTTCAGATAGAATACTGATGGCTCAGCTCCAGCACAAGCATGGAAAGTGGACAATTATTGTATGCTATGCTCCCACCAATCCTAGTTCTGCGGAAGTGAAGGATCAGTTCTATGCGGAGCTCTCAGCAACCCTGTCAAGAGTCCCATCCCACGACATCGTCACTCTTCTGGGAGACCTTAACGCGACGGTAAATGACAGGGAGGGCGTGTGGAGAAGTATTCTCGGCCCTGTGACTCCAGATTTCACTGAATGATAACGGACAAAGACTCCTCCAACTCTGCAATATGCATAATCTGGTTATTTCAAACACACTCTTTCAGAGACGAGATATACACAAATACACTTGGTATAGTAACGACGGCCAGACAAAGAAGATGATCGATTATGTTATGATCTCGGGTCGCTGGCGCTCGTCGATAACAAATTGCCGGACTTATAGGTCGGCTGAGCTTGGAAATTCAGACCATGGGATGGTAGTCACCACACTCAGGCTACGCCTGTGAGCACAAGGACAAGAAAGACGGCCTTCCAAGCTTGATCTGAGTAGTCTGGCTACATCTCAGATGCAACAGAAGTATGCTCTCGATATCTCTAACCGGTTTAGCTGCCTCCAAGTTCTGGACGACCCTGAAGTAGGCTGGAAGTCTTTCAACGATAACATACTCGATTCTACTGGCAGTACCATTGGCCGCAGCAGACACAAGAATAAACTCTGGATATCCCAGGAGACTCTGTCTGTAATCGAGCTGCGCCGGAAGCCCGTTTAGCAAAGCATATGCCAGAGTACAGACAACTCATTAGCCTGTGCAATAGCCTACTGCACAGTGACAGGAAGACCTTCGTCGACAAGAAAGCCAGCGATCTTGAAGATGCCTCGAGAAAAGGAGACACCTGCTCCCTCTACAAACAACCTCCGTGAGCTGACGGAAGGGAGGACTTCCACCGTGAGCCGTGTTTTTTTCTGCTGATGGAAGCATGCCGGATGACGATGCAGGGCAACTCTCTGCCTGGAGCAGTCACTTCTCAACGCTTCTGAATGCCGAGGCAGTCTCTCATCCCGACCCTGATCTGATTCAAGCAGCAATGACCACACCCGAGGCTACTTCCTACCTCGTATCGCAACCGTTTACCACCTTTGAGAACCGAAATGCTGTAAAACGGTTAAATAATAATCGAGCTCCCGGCGTCTGTGGTATTTCTGCAGAACTCCTCAAGTACGGGGGTGCAGCGATGATTCTGTGGCTCCAGATAATCATCTCAGCTGTATGGACGACGGAAAGCATACCGAATGACTGGCGTGCTGGCATCGTATTGCCGCTCTGGAAACATAAGGGCAGCCGTCAAATCTGCTCCAACTATCGTGGGATCACGCTTCTCTCCGTTCCTGTTAAACTCTTCGCCATGTCACTCCTGGACAGGTGTTCCACCTTTTTGCGTAGAAAGAGAAGAGTCCAGCAAGCCGGATTCATGCCCGGCAGGTCGACAACGAAGCAAATGTTTACTATGCGCCAGTTGATCAAGAAGACGCGGGAGTTCCACCAAAAAAGCGTACATCGCGTTCGTGGACTTTAAAGGCTGCCTTCGATTCTGTTGATCGCCGTTCACTTTGGCTGATACTAAGAACTACGGGTCTACCCAAGAAATATTGCTCACTCTTTGAAAAGCTGTATGAGGATACGGAAAGCTGCGTGCAAGTAAATGGAAACGCAGTCCCACATTTCCGGTGAAGACTGGCGTCCGGCAAGGTTGCACAGCCACTCCCGAGCTTTTCAACTGCGTCATAGACCATGTTATGGCCAGCACGATGAATCACCTTCAATTCGGTCTTCAGTTTTTCGAGACCGGGTACTCTCTGATGCTGACTTCGCCGACGACATAGCGCTAGTTGCGAGCACCGTCGATAAGAGATGACCAAAGCTCTCCAGTTGCTTTCAGAAGAAGCCTCGAAAGTTGGACTGAAGATCAACTGGCAGAAAACCAAAGTTATGCTCCTTGATCCCCCCACGTCCCGTCCTACTGTAAAGGAAGTCAACATCGGAAGCAACCGAGTAGATGAGTTGAAGACTTCACTTACCTGGGATCTATTCTGTCGAATGATGGCTTGATCACAAAAGAGCTTGAATCTCGAATTGCCAAAGCTTCAGCACTTGTTGGGAGGCTTAGCAGCATCTGGCGGAAGCCAAACATAAGCCGCTTTACCAAAATGTGCATCTACAATGCGTCAGTCAGCACCGTCCTGCTGTATGGAGCGGAAACATGGCCAGCTGCCAAATCTATCCTCAGCGCCGTCGATGTCACTCAGACGAAACATCTCCGAAGAATCGAAAGACTTCACTGGACTGACTTCATTAGCAACCAGACTCTCTTATCACGTACGGCTCAAACTCCTTTCTCGACGCAGCTCGCCCAGCGTACTGTTCGGTGGTACGGCACCTCCTTCGCATGCCACGCGAGGCCCCAGAAAGGGTCACATTTGACTTCGGCCCTACCCTACACGGATGGAAACGACCCAGAGGACGCCCACCCACTAGGTGGAAAGACAAAGCCAATGAATTCCTCACCCAAGCCCACATCCCGGTGGAAGAAGTTGCGATCCTGGCAAGCGATAGGTCAACCTGGAGGCGCCTAGTCTCATCGTTTCTCTACGCCGAACCCTCGGCAGGAGCCATAAGTCAAGTCAAGTCTCTCTCTCTCCTCTCTCTCTCTCTCTCCCTGTTCTTATTTGTCGGACTGTTTGTTTGCCTGTCTTTGTGTCTGTCATTGTGTGTTTGTTTTGTCTGACTTTGTGTGTTATTTTTTTTTTTGTCTCTTTCTCTCCGTGCCTATGTGTCTGACTATGTTTTTGCCTGTCTCTGTAGTTGTCTTTTTGTGTTTGTGTGTCTGACTCTATATGTGTGTGTTGTGTTTTTTATCTCTCTCTCTCTCTCTCTCTCTCTCTCTCCTCTCTCTCTCTCTCTCTCTCGCTCTCTCATCTCCTCTCTCTCTCTCTCTCTCTCTCTCTCTCTCTCTCTCTCTCTCCTCTCTCTCTCTCTCTCTCTCTCTCTCTCTCTCTCTCTCTCTCTCTCTCTCTCTGTCTCTCTCTCTCTCTCTCTCTCTCTCCATCCATGCCTATGTGCCTGACTTTGCCTGTCTCTGTGTCTCACTTTGTGCCTTTGTTTATCTGACTATGTGAGTGTGTGTGTTTTGTCTCTCTTTCTCCATGCCTGTGTGTCTGACTGCGTGTTTGACTGTCTCTGTGTCTGTCTTTTGCCTGTATGACTCTGTGTGTTTGTGTGTGTTTTTTGTCTCTCTCCATTCCTGTGTATCTGGCTTTGTGTTTGCCTGTTTCTGTGTCTGTCTTTACGTGTTTGTGTATTTGATTCAGTTTCTCTCTCCCTCTCTCTGTCTCTCTCTCTGTCTTTCTCTCTCTCTCTCTCTCTCTCTCTCTCTCTCTCTCTCTCTCTCTCTCTCTCTCTCCGTGCCTGTGTGTCTGACTGTGTGTTTTCCTGTCTCTGTGTCTCTCTTTTTGTGTTTTTGTGTCTGACTCTGTGTGTTTTTGTCTCTCTTTCGCTCTCCGTGACTTGACTGTTGACTGTTTGTCTGACTGTGTATTTCCCTGTCTCTGTGTGTGTTTTTTGTGTCTGGCTTTGTGTGTTAGCGTGTGTTTTTTGTCTCTCTTGCTCTGTGCCTGTGTGTTTTACTTTGTATTTGGCTGCCTCTGAGTCTGTCTTTGTGCATTTGTTTGTCTAGAATTTATGCGTATATGTGTGTTTCCGGTTTGGTATTGCTATTTTCTTGGGGAAAAAGTCAAACAACCCGGTAAAAAAAAGTTTGGGAAGGGGGGGGGGAGAAATTTTCGGAGAAAGGTGTTGGGGTCCTGGAGGAATATGGACTCCTAGAGATGGGAAATAGAAGACCATAAGTTCCTTCTAAAAAATTTCATAATAATTAATTCATTGGGCACAAAAATTCACCAGTTTACTTTATCCAAGTGCACGTCGTAATAAAAAGGGTAGCAGAATTTTCACTTTTGATTCATTAAAGTTCTGTTGCTATTATTAAATATGTTAAGAATCCGGCCAAAATATATTTAAAATCAAGACTTATATATAATTATATTTATTATGGAAAGATCATCATTTTAATATTTTATTTTGTTACAAATTATGTTTGTATTCTCACTTCTGTAATAATTGGAAAAGAAAATATTTGTAATATAATTCGTTTTCAGTGAAGTGCCAATGACGTAATAGGCTTTAGACCTTTACAGCTAGGGAAGAAGATGGTATCAAAGCTTTTGTTTAAAGTGAACGCATATTTGTATTTAACAGTCTAAGAAAGAATTAACAAAATTAAAATGAATATGTGATATATTATGATATTAATTTCTGATGAAATATTAATTTCATCAGTTCAAAATATAATTTTACAGTAGTAAAAGCGGTATCAATTTCGACGACAAATCCTATTCAGGGCCTGTAATTCCTTTTTGGGTATGTGTTTCCCATGGCAAATTCTATTCAGAACCTGCAATTCCTGTTTTGTTTTGTATTAAAATCTGACGGCAAATTGACGGCAAATCTCATTTTTTATACGAGAAATTACTATGTGGCGGTAGTTTCAATACTAGGGAGTTTATAGATTTCCTGTCACTAGGAGCTTTTTTAACACCCTTGTTCTTGTATTCAAAAAATATTTGTTCCAATACAAAGTCTAGCCAATATATGACCTTGCTCTGACCCTATGTATTGAAGTTTAGCTAGGAGATGTTGTTTATGCAAAGAAGCTACAGCGACTCCCACACAGAATTCGAACTTCCCACCATACACAAAGACAAACACAGTCACAGACAAAGACGCAGTCAGGCAAACAGACACGGAGAGTGAAAGAGAGAGAGAAAAAAAACTCCCAAACACACAAAGCCAGAGATACAAAGACAGACATAAAGACAAGTAAAATCATAATCAGATAAACAGCCAAGGAGAATTGGAGATGAAAATACACACAAACAAACAGAGTCAGACACTGCAAACGTACAAAGACAGATACAGAGACAGGCAAACACAGTCAGACACACAGGCACAGAGAGAGAAATAAACTCACAGAAACAAACAGTCAGACACAAAAAAAACATCAACAGAAACAATGAAATGACTGCCACAGTTTGGGCAATTGCAACCAATTTATGA